>CAUYPK010081396.1:0-26623 GCA_963574355.1 Loris lydekkerianus
CCTTGCTGGCTCTCTGTGTCCTCAAGGGGATGATTGTAGGCAGGTCCCACCGGCCAGAGATGTCTGGAGTCTTGTCTCCCCAGATTCGCCAGGCCCAGTTACAGGGAAGCTGTTACTCAGCCGCCATCTTTAATCCCCCAGGTCCTTTATTTTCATTGCATACATTTTTTCCTCACAAGAAATTGCTTCCCCATAGTATATATTCAAGAGAAATATGGAGAGCTGGATTGCCTATTTTCCCTGAGAAATTATCTAAAGGTCAATATGTTAAATCAGAAAATCAATCCTATCAATGGATTGCTACAAACACTTATGCTGAAGTTACGATATGCACTTCACAACCAAACATATTTGCTTTAACTTCCCAGCCGGCATTTCTACAGCTTGTTAAGACTCCTTTGCCCAGCTTCACACTCAATTTATTCGACTTCTGAAGCATTGGTTGTGTGATACACAGATGTTGTTGTGGAGAAGAATTGGTCCCTTTCTGTTGACCAATGACAGCTGCAGACATTGCAGTTTTTCATGTATCTCATGGATTTTCTGAGCAGAATTCTCAGTGGTAATGGTTTCACTGGGATTCAGAAAGCTATAGTGGATCAGACCGGCAGCAGACCATCAAACAGTGACCATGACCTTTTTTAGGTGCAAGTTTGGCTTTGGGAAGTGCTTTAGAGGTTCCTGTGGGTTCAACCACTGAGCTGGTGGTTGTCAGTTGTCATCTGAAATCCACTTTTATGGCACATCATGGTCCGATTGGAGAAATGTTTTGTTGTTCTTGCACAGAATAAGAGAAGATGACACTTGAAAATGATGACTGCTTTTATCTTTGGTCAGCTCATTGGCAAACACTTACCAAGCTTTTTCACCTTTCCAGTTTTCTTCAAATGCTGAATGAATGTAAAATAGTCAATGTTGAGTTATTTGGCAACTTCTGCAATTGTCAGAGGATCAGCTTCTGTGATTTCTCTCAATTGGTCGTTGTCAATTTCTGATGGCCATCCACTACACTTCTTAAGGCTCCTGTCTCTTTTGCAAAACTTCTTGAACCACCACTACACTGTATGTTCATTAGCAGTTCCTGGTCCAAATGCATTGTTGATGCTGTAAGTTGTCTCTGCTGCTTTATGAACCATTTTGAACTCGAGTAAGAAAATCACTTGAATTTGATTTTTGTCTAACATCATTTCCAGAGTCCAAAATAAATATAAAATAAACAGCAAGTAATACGTCATTAGCAAAAAAAAAAAAAAAAAAAAAATTAATAAAAGATGCCTTTGCCCTAAATTTCACATTTTAATTTAACTTTATTGGCTGATAAGACCTGGCTCGCCCCTTGCTTTATTTATCATAATGTAACATAGCTAAAATTAACCCATTTATATATTTTAAGGCAGAGAGCTGAAGCTTGGATCCCTGTTAATTTAACTGGGCCTTGGATGAAACTCATGCCTTAAGACAAGTAACATGAGCCCTGGGAAAGCTCAGGCAAAAACGCTTTCTTGGTGTGCTTACAGCTTCTGTTATAGCAGCAACAGCCCTTGCTGACACTACAGCTACTGCTGCTATAGCTTTGCCCTAATCTATTCATAAAGCCCATCAGATAAATAATTACCTTCAAAATTTAACTTCAGAAATCCAATCATTAGCTACTATTGATTAAGAAATCCTCAAATGCCTCAATGTTCTTGAGGCTGCTGTCCTTTTGATAGGGGAAAGGCAAGAAGCTATTTAGACACAACAAAAACTAGTATGTGATACCACATACCATTTAATGTGCATAATTTCCATCCCATTTAATACTTCCCAGAATTGGAATATGGTTAAGTTACATCTCCAAGAAGCATTTGACAAATCCCTAGCCTAAGATCTCTCTTGGCTCTAAGAACAATTAGGAAAACAATTGAAGCAATTGCAAGAAGAAGCCCAAGAAGAAGCATTAAATAATCTCAATGTTGTAGTTAATTGGCTCAATCCTAAAACACGGTTTTCCAGAATCATCTTAAGAATTTGGGTTTTTGCTGCTCTTGCTTTCATTGTTACTGTTTCTTGGCCATCTGGTCTGTAGGACCAGACTTGGTGAGGCCATGATTGCTCTGTAGATTGCACAACAACCAGGATTACCATCTGCCCCAGACCAAGACCCTATACCCATTTATTATGTTGATAATTATGTCCATTAATAAAACAGAAAAGTAGGAAATGTGGGGACAGGCTAGAAAAATTATAAAGGAAAAAAAGCAGAGAAACATTTGTAAGGGGTTCAAATGGCAAGGGCCTGGCTCCTTATCTTGAAAGCTGAATACAGCCACAAGAATGGAACACTTAACTGGTTTTGATCAATTTAAAAGATTAGATTAGGAACCAGTTGATTAGGCTGGAAAGATTAGCAGTATAGATTAAAAGGTAATAGCTCCCCTTCTTACAACAGATGTCCCCTTTTAAATAAGTTAATTCTAACCCAGATGCTTTGTCCACCTCCCTATACTTTATTCCCTTTGGGTGTTACACAAGACCACCAATATCTCACTTGTGGGGACATAGTTTCCTTGACTCCTAAATAATCATAATAAATCAGCTCATGCTAAATTGTAAATGATTGTTGAAACACAATAAAAAGCCTGGGAGGACCTCGGGTTGGGGCGGCATTCTCCTGGAGCGTCTTTAGGCTAGACAGAGTGCTTGCCTCTGAGCCTCATCAATGGCAATAACTGGGTGTGAGAGTCTGTTTCTCATGCCAACCTCTTCGGCTATAGCCAGGCTCCAAGGAAGTTAATGGGGGCAAACAGCGACAATCTATGGCTTGAAAAAGTGTTTACCACCTTTCTTGTTCATTTCCCTTCACTTACCACTCAAGCACCATCAACTAGACATTATGAAAGGACAGAAGTCCTCCTCGTTCAGATATTCCTAGCTTTATGTGTTAATCCTTTTACCTAGGCTAGTCCTTCTCCCCTGTTATGCCTGTTGATTCAACTTTTGGGACCCAGGTTGGTCAATTGTACTCAATCAAGTGAGCAACCTGCTTGCCCTCAGCCTCCTGAGTAGCTGGGACTACCTACAGGTGTGTGCCACCATGGCTAGTTTTTCTATTTTTAGTAGAAATGGGATCTCATTCTTGCTCAGGCTGGCCTCAAATTCCTGATCTTAAGCAATCCACCTGCCATGGCCTCCCAGAGTGCTAGGATTATATGCATTAACCACTGCACCTAGCCTGGAGACTTTATTTCTTAAAAATGGTGGGCGGCACCTGTGGCTCGGTGGGTAGGGTGCTGGGCCCATATACAGAAAGTGGCGAGTTCAAACCCAGCCCTAGCCAAACTGCAACAACAACAAAATAGCCAGGCGTTGTGACGGGCACCTGTAGTCCCAGCTACTTGGGAGGCTGAGACAAGAGAATCGCCTAACCCCAGGAGTTGGAGGTTGCTGTGAGCTGTGTGACAGCACCGAGGGCAATAAAGTGAGACTGAGTGTCTTTAAAAAAAAAAAAAAGAAAGAAAGAAAACTGGTTACAACCTGCAGGGTGACCATCCTAATAGCCTGGGAAGTGTAACCTCCAGTTGAGGTCCAGAAACAGATACTTTGAGGGATAACATAGGAATTTATGCCGAATGGGTTGGCCAAGTATACCTATTCAATAGGTTACAGAAGGAGCTATGACTATTCATGAAGGTGGTCCTAATGCATGTATATTGAAGAAATATGCCTGTTATACCATACAATCCATGTTCACCTTGAGGTAGAGACTTAACATTTGTATGTATTCAATTAGGCCCTATAGATCAAAAGGTCTGTTCAGGACACAAGGGCAATCAAGTGAGCAGCCTCTATAAACCGGCCAGAACCAGTCCATGGTTGGCAATCTCCTTAGCAAGACAAAGTTACTGAAATCAGTCTCTTGTCCAATCAGACATAGTTATTGACTATGGAATGGAGTATGGGGGGGCTCAGTGTCTAATGATGGATGTGCTGCAATTTTTTTAATATTGCTTGTCTTGAGGCCAGGGCTTATTTAGGTGCTTATTTTGGCACTTAGAGTATGCAGGGATATGTGACTTAACCCTTGACTGGCATGGCCTTAGATCTTATTTATAATTTGGTATCTTATTGCTACAAAGAGTCCATTCTGCCAGTTTTATAATCTTTATTTTAATATTAATATTGGTTGGTTGTGCCTAAACTTCAAAAGAGAGGGGGTATAAGAAGGCATGTCTGACCTCCCACCCTGTCATGGCTGGAAATTCAGTTTTTAAGGTTTCTCTGGGGTCCTGTTGGTCAAAAGGGAGTCCATTAAGTCCGTTGGAGGGGGGCTTAGGATTTTATTTTTAATTGACACGTGATTACTTATGTGTAAGGGAGATAAAACATTCTCTGGCCAGCGGTCCTCACTCCCTATCTTCCTCCTCCACATATCAAAGGAGAGTTAGCCAAGTCCTGGATTTTTTTGGGGGGTGGAAGAACTAAAAGTGGCATAAAAATAGGAATGAAAGGGATAGAAAAAATGCAAGGACTTAGTGAAAGTGGCTAAATCTATCAACAAATGAAGAACTAAGAGAAAGGGAATGTTACCACCAGGGCTGGAAAGAGTTTGGGAAGATGAGTATCTCAGAACCTCTGGGTAATCAAAGTCTCTAGAGAATAGAATTGGGACTCCTTTAACTTTCTTTGAGAATCATAAATAAATACTGAAATATGTTTTTAATTGACATTTAGAAACTAACCTGTGCTTCCCACACAGAGACTAAGACATATAGAGCCCAAGGTTCTATTTTGGTTACGTGTATCTTTTGCCTTATTTTCTACCGCAGGTATGTTTCTTCAGTACCTAATCAGTGCCTAAATGACCACGTGAGTGACACATGAGTGTGTTGTATCTGGTCCCTTCTAAGAAAATCCCTTAGGGTTCAAAATCAGCATTAATGAGCATTTTCATATTGTGTCACTTTGCTGTGACCAGGCCAGCAGATGAGAAGACTGTCTACACATCGAATGTAAATGGGAAAGGGGGAGGTGGGCAAATACTCAGGGTGAAAGGACAGTAGCCCAAGTGATGAAATCGTAGTAGTTTCAAAAGGACAGCAATTCATGTGACAGCTAATGGAAAAACAAGGCAAAAGCTTAAGGGAAGTATGAGCTGTGAGATCAGTAGTCAAGGAGTTCACTGGATGATGTTCAAGTCTAAGGTGGCAAATGAGTGAGGTATGCTCAGATATGTGAAAAGGAGAACTTATTCAGAATGCATCTAACATTGGGGCAGGTGTAGCTCTTTAAAGACACTGGGTCAGGCTGTGCATCACTGCAGCATCCTCCTTTGTGCTGCTCCTCCTCACAACGGGCAAGGCAGTCCAGGGTGTGTAAGGCCGGGGTTGCAGTGGGTAAAACTGTGGTTGCCTTAGCGTACATCGTATTAGTGTACTGGTTCCGTACTGGTAGTCACAGCAGTTGAGGTTAAACAAATCGATCGGTAATGATGATGAATTGGTACAAGTTATCTCTGAAATAAGAAAGAAACTCCCTGGTACATTTTTTCTGCCAGTGGCCCCATGTGAGACCAGTTCCTAGAGCCAATTTAAGTAGGATCCTTGAGGAAATCCTGTTTTCAGTCAGCCAACTCCATTTCCACATTTGGTCTCTTCTGATTCTCCTTTGTTGCTTTTCTTCTTATAATAAGTCTTTAAAATTGCTATTGGGATTTTAATAGCATAATTAAAACATGATTGATTTGGGAAACATCATAAAACATAAAACTATGAGATTACTTTGATTTGGGAAACAGCATAAAACATAAAACTATGAGATTACTTTTTAGATTTTTGTTTTTTAGAGACGATCTTGCTTTGTTGCCCAGGCCGGAGTGCAGTGATGCAGTCATAGCTCACTGTAGCCTTGAACTCCTGGGTTCAAGCAATCCCCAGAGCTGGACTACAGGTACACATCACCATGTTACCAAAAATAAGAAAAGATTAGCTGTGCTTGGTAACATGGTGATGTGTACCTGTAATCCCAGCTCTGGGGATTATTTGCTATATAAAGAACTGGTCTTGAAATGCTGGCCTCAAGCAATCCTCCTGTCTTGGCCTCCAAAAGGGCTGAGATTGCAGGTGTGAGTCACCTCACCCAACCTATTATTCAGATTCTTAGTGTTGGCATTTCTATCTGTCAAGTTTCTTTTCCAATACAGGTAATTGTAATGTACGGTCAGCCTTTATTGCCATTATATAAAATTGAATCCTATTATTGTTCATTGCATTTAATTATTTGTATAGTTAGTTTTTTAACTAACCAGTTTTTTAATCTGGTTTGCACTGATTAAAATCAGATTCTGGTATTGTGTTTCTGCAAATATTTTCCTTACATGAGCATTCGCCATCGCCCATTTTGAAAAAATTAACATACTTGCTCTTTCTTTTGCAAAAACAATTGCAAAAGTTAACATAATTGCACACTTCCTTTTTCTTTTCTTTTTTTTAAACAACAATACAGGCTGTTAATAATTTGGGATTCAAGGACATGGGTCAGCTGTACAAATGGACCCATGAGGGCCCAGGGATACATTATAATGCGCTTTATTCCATCCATCGAATGCATAGGGCTACATACTGCACAAAACGACAGAGGATTCAATGGGGGAGGGGAAAGGGAGTGTTTGGATTTTCCTGGCTTGTCTGTGCTTGGAAGCACTTATCCTTTATCTTCTTTCTGGGAAGAAGGTACTGGGAATTTTCTTTTCACTTAGGAAATAGAAGAAATAAGGGTGTTGGCTATGGGAATTGGAAAGAACTGTGTAAAATTTCCAGAGCACTTTGGAATTCTTTCGGGCTAAGTGTTATGAGACCATAAATTATATTTTTTGTTGTTAAATTGTGCTCCTAGCATTGACAACTCTCCAAGTGAAGGTTTTTTTAATTAAAATCTCTGAATGTTGTAAATCACTAGATAACAAGAGATCATTGCCTTGTAATGAGGGAGGAATCTAAAGCATATAAAACCAGTCTTTGATTGAATCACCTTTGTCCTTCGTTTCCCATTTCATATTATAATACCCTGCCTGCTGGACAAAAGTGAAAAGAGATAAGGTGGGTAGGAAGGTAGAAGAAATATTCAAAATGTGAGCTCCAAAGTTCCCATCGGAAGGGAGGGAAGAAACCAGATATGGTGTAAAGACAAAGAGACGCACCTGATGGAATTGAAGTCACTAATGTGAGAAGGAAAAGTAAACCCTGGAGTTACTTTTTGGTATCTTATTGCTACAAAGCAATAGCAATTCAGGACTTGTAAGACAGGAAGGAAGGAAGTGGAAACTTAAGAATGAATGTGAAAAGGAATTGAATTGTATTTTGAAATGGGTTCTGGGCTATACAAAGTTAAAGCACCACACTTGTCCATAAAGATTTAGCTCTGGGAACTATCTTAGCTAATTTATACAGTTAAGTTTTTAAAACTTAATAGGGGATGTAATGATTGGTACCCCATTTTGTTTGTAGATTACTCACTTCCAAAGATGGGTTCTATTTAAACCTCTCCATGTCCTTCTAAACTAAGTGTACATCATGAACAATTTTGACTCTCATCAATTTTCTTATCAATCTTCGTTAAAGGCCCAGGTTCCTGAATTTTATTCCCTACAAGTCCCTTCTCCCCTACCCCCACACTTTTTCTATATCAGCATTTCTCAAAATGTAGCTGGCAGACCCTCTCTTGATGTCCCAGAGATGATTTTAAAAGGTTCATGAAGTCAAAAACTATTTCCATGATAATTCTAAGACTGTCTTTTTTCACTGAGGGTGGAAAACAAGTTGTATTGTGGGTAAAAGTACTGATACCTTACCATGACCCTCAGTGCACAGCATCCTGGAACTATACAGACCATCATTGCGTTCTACACTGTCATACACTTGCAGTAAAAAAAATCTATTTTATGAAACTTCAGTCCTTGAGAAATGAAAGCATACATAAAGCACTTGTGCTGCATACTAAAATAAGACAATTTGAGTACGGGGCAATTGTTGGAGCTGCTAGCTGAACCAGCTGGTTTTTCATGGAACACTTTTTTACTTGAAAATACAATTGTTAAGATGAACTATGGTTATGTGGGTATGTGGCAGACACCTTCTTCAAAGTCATTAGCCTGTCACTTTAAGGAAAACAACTGACAATCCGTTAAAAAGAATTAATGAATAAATATTTTAAAAATATGTCAGTGTTAATTTTTCATGTTATAAAAATCAATAGATAAAGCTCACAGAAACCTAAGGCCTCCATGATTTTTTAACAGTGTCAAAAAGTCCTGAGACCAAAAAGTTTGGTTTTTTAACAGTGCCAAGAAGTCCTGAGACCATACAGCTGCTTTTTATAAGTGCTTCCAAAGTGTGTTCTTTGGAAGTTTGGCCCTTGGGCTATTCTAATTCTGTGGTAATCCAAGTATGTGGGATAACTGAAAGTAGTCCCGTAGGGTTATTTAAATTTACATTAAATACAATTTTAAAATTTCTTTGCGCAGTTGTACACTACACTTTATTTCTTTATTTATTTTTACTAGTTACATTTTAAATCCTCAATAGGCAAAGGTAGAAAACAGATTATCCAACATTTTCATCATCCCAGAAAGGACGGCAGAGTCAGGAAGGTTTGTGTTCCCCTTTCTCTGCTCTTTGCTCACTATGTTCATTAGAAGCCAAAGGTTCAGGGCAGTTATGGAAGGAGAAATACCGTTTGTTTTGTTTTAGCATTTTCAAAATTATTTGAACACAGAGCTTTATTTTTTGCATAACAACTATTCCCATTCTATGAAACATATTTTGAAAAATGCTATTCTGCCTTTTTCCATTTTTTTTTTTTTGACTATTACACTGAATATGAAGTTTGTGATAGTCAATTTTTATGCCTCTTTTGGAAGCAAATAGATATAAATAATACATTAAAGTATGGAAACCTATCATCTAAATTTAAGTTTCATGCCTTTGCTGGTTCACAATGGAGATTTCCCCCTATCAGTGTATTTTCCAGTTCAAATTACTTTTCTGACTATTTCTGAATTTTTAGTCCTTGTAATGTTTGCTATCAGCTTATAAATGTAAATTTCCTACACAGAGTCTCAGAGACTGTACCCCTGATTGAGGATACCTGTGACTTCTGAGCATGAGCATCCTCACCTGACAATAAGATTTGCAAGTTTTAGTTTATTTTAATATACTTTAAATTTTTGAATAGTTTTAGAATTACAGAAAAATTGCAGGAGTCACAAAGAGTTCCCATACACTCTACACCTAGTTTCCCCTATTGTAAACATTACCCTGATTTCTCTGCAAACTTTACTTTTAAAGTTTCCAATATAAAAACAATAGGTGTACTTACAATTTTATAAATTAAAATCACATAATATGGAATATGCTTTTTCAAACCACACACTCTGCAACAAGCCTTGCTGAATCGTTCTTCCTTGAGCTTTCCTTGAGCACAGTGAGCTGAAGTTCCACGTAGTTAGCTTGCGGTCTTATCTCTTAAGGCCAGCAACTCCCATCACTCCCACTTTCACAGGTAGGTGAGCAGCTGGGCTGGTGACATTGGCGTTAGGGCAGTGAGCAGGAAGTACTGGCTGGAAGTTACAGGGCCACTAGAAGGTAGAGGTATTGAGGCCCTTGCCCTCGGCTAGTGTCAGGGAGCCTAGGGAGTATGAATGTGGATGAAACTCGAAAGTGAAAATTCAGCAGTGGAGGACAGGTAAGACAGAGGCAGAAAACTGAAAAACTCCTAGAAGGAAAGAAACACAGAGAAGTAGACAGCATGGATTGCCAGCAGATAAGTTCATGATTTGGGAGGCTACTGTTCAGGACTGGTATGGATGAATTGTGCATTCTCTCTAAGAAAACAGTTTCTTAAAATAGCATACATATTGATTAATCTGTGTGCTGTTTTAAATTTTTTTCTCTCATAAGAGAAATGCATGTGTATTGAACTTATGTTTGTGAATGCATATACAAAGGCAACCTGGAAGGATGTACACCAAACTGCAGTCAGTGATTACTTCTGAGGGCAGGAGGGGTAGGTTTAGTGGGGTGCTATGAAGGGGTTATTTCATTTCACACTCTATTTCTACAGTGTTTCAATTATTTATAGAATATATTAACATACTACTCAGGTAAAAGAAATCAGAGCGTACTAGTAGTATATGTTTGTGTACAAAATTGGGAAATATTGAGAAGTACTATGTAGGAAAAAAATTTATTTATATTCTCATTACCCTGTGATAACACCTCTTTTAGTGAATTTCTTTCTCATTCCAACTCTCTTCCCCTTAATATTTAGATGATGATGGGTAGGCTACAATGTTGTTCACAAATACCTGGTGCTTTTCCCTCTCATGTTCCCTTAAACATAGGAAAATTGATGTGCGTCACTTTCAGGCAGAAGCTTCAAGAGCCTGGTCATAGGTCTTCAGCCTCTCCTTTCTGTTTCTGTAATCAGGGAAGATTGTCTCGACATGGAGAGTCTGTCATCTTCCTGGGTCCCAGAGTACCTGTGAAGAATACAGCAATCCAGGGTGATTCAAGGTGAACAGAAAGTATAAAGCAGAAATAAACTTCGTTGTCATAAGCAGCAGAAATTTTTAGGTTGTAGCATAATCATCTCACCCTGAGTGACAGCAAAGATAAATAGGTATTTGTAAGTTTGGGTATGTAATAGAACTGTATGTGTATATGTGTATGGATACAGGGAGAGAAATGCACACAAGTACATGAAATTCATCGTCACCATGAAAGTGGACAGTGGGTTCTACTGTATCGTTCTTTTTTGACTTAATCTTTTTTTTATAAAAATGTTCCTGACTTACTATATAGTTTTTGAAAATATTTTAAATGGTTCCATATTATTCCACTTCATGGACTTACCATAATGTATTTATCTCCTTGGGGAAGGCATTTAGATTCTAGTTTCCAGGTCTGATCCTTGTAAATGATAGTTAAGTATCTTTATGGACAAGTATTTGTCCACAGCTCTGACTTAGAATAAATTTCATACTTAGGATAAATAGAAAGAACGGGCTTACTGTTAATTCTAAAGTGGACCCTGTCACTCAGTCTTGGCTTCTTACAGCTTCCACGATTTTCCCACCTCCACAGGGCTCATCTATGTGAACAAGGTGAAGCAGTTCAGCTGCCTACCCACGGGTAGAGACACAGTACCTTCTGCCAGTTTTAATAGACGGGATAAAGATCTTATCCCGTCTATTTCCCTTCTGTTCAGCAAAGACAGGTTGAGATTTTTTTTCCACTTTAGAACTATCATTATAAAACTAAGAGTAAAACAAAACCATACCATACTTACACCACCCTGTAAATACCCAGTCCTGAGGCCTTTTACTCACTTCCTCCTGACTGGGTTAGATGTGATAGTTGCCTGGTCCGTCCTAGAACCAGATTTCTGGCATTCTCTGCAGCCCTCACTCTCGGGTGTGCGCTCCCTCCAGCCCATTGCTCCTCAGGAGTCCTTTGCTAACATGAAAGCAGCATCTTCCCACTCTACTGTAAGTGCTGGTTTCCTTTTCTGTATTTTCCACCAGGCTAGATGATGATCTTCTTGAAGGCAGAAACTGTGTTTCTTCCTCTCCATAGCCATGATGATTAACACGGTCAGTACCCAGAGTTTAGATAAGTGAATATATGAATGCAAGTATGAGCTAGCACACGGATTCTAGTACACATGAGTGTGAGTCAAGGAATAGGTATAAGGAAACATGAGGAATGTATTTTTCCATCTCTAGGATTTAAAAAGAATATCTTACAGCCTCCAGGGCAGTTATATTTTACATGTAAATGAGCAGCTTATTTGTAACTATTGAGATAGGTATTCCTAACTTGGAGAATGCCTGTACCTTTGAGGCACAACCAAACAAAGCATTTCTGAAAACCAAACAAGCATTTCTGTCTTCCTCCCTTAGTACTAAGTGGCACTTATTAACAGCAAAAAGAAAAAAATAAATAAATAAATAAAAGTATAAGGCAAGGTCTTTACCGCCTTGTCTGGTTGAAGCAGGAGACATAGCCCCTTATTTAACTAGTCACTGTCTTGATTCAAAGTATTGGGAGCATATAGGGAACCAGGCATTCCTAGTGATCACTGGTGGGAGTGTAAATTGGTGCAAACCTTTGGGAGGTAATTTTGGTAGTATTTATCAAAATTCTAGAGGCACATACCATCTGGCCAAGCAATTCCATTTCTAGAGTTTATCTCCAAGAGTGCTTACATAATGCATACATATGAATATGTAAGGATGTTAATTGTAACACTAACTCTAATAATCGAAAATTAGATACTTTCCTAGGGATCGTGTTAAGAAAAAAAATTGGAAATAACCCAAATATCAATAGAGAATTGGACAAACAAATAATGTTACATCATATAGTGGGATATGACATAGGACTTTTAGAAAAGGACATAGCCTTTTATTTATGGACATACAGAGATACATAGTTTAAATTACTTAGTGATGAAAGCTAAGTTGCAGAACAGTTGATGTAGTATGAATCCATATTCTAGAAAGATGTATATGCACAGGGGAAAGGCAAGAAAAATATGTTGCAAATTCAATGGTGGCTACCTCCAGGGAGTGGGATTGAGGTAGAAATGGAGGAGACCTTTGAAAATGTTATGTGCTTACTTCTGTATTTCAAAAAGTTACTTACAATGAATATGTACTACCTCTTAAGTAAATATTTTAAAATTAAAAACAATAATTAACTGCTACTTTTTTCACATCTTGAGCTGAGAACTTATCTCTTTATCTCTTGTTAGGTCTTAGATACCTTTAATGACTATAAATATTTCCTTTGAGGCCTCATAAAGGATGGAAGGACCAAAACTGAGCAAAATATGAGAAATTTCAAAATTTGAGCTACTTGATTCACATTCCAATCATAAACATCTGGTGTCACATATAATAGGCATCATAGCTCTATGCTGAATTCTTTTTTATAGTAGAGAAGAAACTTTCGAATGAGACCATTTTAAAAGTCTATAACCACCAGGGATCCTCACTCACAAGGCAGGCCAGACTTGCTGTTGATTGGGTTTATTTTAATCTGTCCTTAGCCTTCCCAGAGCAAACCCCTCAGTAATAATTTCTGATTGGCCTGCTGTCTGTTTTTGTTTTGTTTTGTTTGCCCTTGGAAGTTGCCACATGTTCACTCTGATAACCTGATTTCTTTCTTTCTTTCTTTTTTTTTTTCTTTTTTTTTGAGACAGAGTCTCACTTTGTTACCCTGGATAGAGTGCTGTAGTGTCACAGCTCACAGCAACCTCAAACTCTTGGGCTCTTGCCTCACCCTCCCAAGTAGCTGGGACTCCAGGTGCCTGCCACAATACCCAGCTGTTTTTAGAGACAGAGTCTTGCTCTTGCTCAGGCTAATCTCGAACCTGTGAGCTCAGACAATCCTCCCACCTCGGCCTCCCAGAGTGCTAAGATTACAGGCGTGAGCTGCCACACCCAGCCTGATAACATGATTTCTCAACATGCTAGGGCTGAATCTTTTTCCAGACCACATTTTTCATTTCACAAGATATCGTCTAGAGATAACCCACACCAAACATTTTTCAGTTTCCATAGGAATTAGTTGCCACTTTTGACCCAGCCCTACACTTAGCTCTAGACAAGCTCAAGCTCCCCGTTATTCAGATCTACCTTAATTAAGGCCACATGTCTGGCTGCTTCCACCTTTGGATAGGCCAAAGAATAGACAAAACTCACTAAACTGCTGCTGTGGGCTTTATTGCCATAGCTGCGGGCAAAATCTTCAAGTGGTTGCAGTTTTATATGCTAGATTGCTGGCTAAGCTTTTGAAGTACACTTCATAATGTCACAGGCCATTTCAGCTGGAGTCCAGACACTCCTAGTAAGCATTTGCTGTCATTGACATGCCCGAGTGCTTTACTTTGGTAACTGGAATTGGGGCAGGGAGGAGTGAGGGGGGGTGACAGATGATAAGATGATCCTGAGCCTTGTGGACAGGTTTTGAGCCCTTAGGGCTACAGAAATTTTTTTCATGAAGCAGCCTTTCTTTGGGGCCCAGATATTAAAGAGTGGCACAGAATTGAGGAGGGCCATTTTCTCCACTTCCATGAGGAATCCAGCATTGTTTTGGCACATACATAGGGGACACTGAGAGAAAGTATTCTTAGCACAGTTGCAGTCAAGTGTTTCACAGTGGACTTCCTTAGCAGAGTCAGGGATAACAATTTCTTCCAGCCATTTGTCAGGAATGAATATTGACAAATGACAACTGGTATAGACAAAGAAAAATACCATGGATGCTCTCAGAGGGCCGGGACAGAGACATCTTAAAGACTCCACTCTATCCCTTCATATGTAGGTGCTCAGGACATCTGAACTGAGTGGGTGAATAATTCCATGTAGTGATGAAAGCTGGAACTGGTTTGTGAATATGAGGAAAGGAAAGCATATGTCAGGGACTCCCAGAAATAACCAGGATAATTTTAGAGAAAAATAGTTTCTGTATAAAGACAATGAAATGTGGATCTCTTGTAACTAATGCAAAGCTATAATGTGTGACCTCATTTGTTTCTACAGGTAAACACAGATGATAATTGGGTTAGAAATATTTTCTAAACCATGAGTGGTAAAATAGCTTTTATTAAACAGGCTGTCTCCTGCCCTTTTTATTTTTTGGCAGGAATAACATCATTTATAAAATTGAACAAAATCCATTTGCAACAGGATCTGTAACTCCAGACTGAAATTCTGTTTTTAAATGTTGTAAACATGCTTAAGGAACGAGGGTTCTATGGATACAATATAACTTCCTGAGCCTCCCTCTGGAGTAGTTGAAAGTGAAGTCAAATGAGGAACTACTTATGACTATGAGTGCTTAAATATAGACTGTGAATAGTCATCAGAGCCTGCTCAACTATAACTAATAAGCTCCTTTCTAGTTCTCAGACCTGATTTATCATAGCACTTCATGTTTGCATTTTAGAATTCATTTTTAGATAAGGTTTTGGCTAAGGAGGAAAAGGAAGGACAAGAAGGCAGATTCTATTTTGCTTTTAAGGTCAGTCAATTTCCAGCCAGGGCTTATATAACCTTTAACTTCACCTAATTAGAACTGTTCAAAGTTACTATTTATAGTAAGTTTAAGCTAGTTACTATCCTGGCTCTCCCCAGGATACCCATTTGCTGGAGAGTTTGCTTGCAGTCTCCATAATGAGAAGTCAAGTTGAAGCCTTAACCCATCAAAAATAACAAAAAATAAGCTCCATGAGTTATTTTCCATTGTTTGACTCATTGTGATGTTGGGGTTAGCCTGACTTAATATTAAATTTATTCACCCACATTGTCCTATAGATAAGTCAAACTTTCATAAACCTTCGTGGGGAAGCCGGTCATAGAGACATTTTTCCTTTGACTAGTGTTGGAAGGTAATTCTTTTAAACATCATTTCCAAATAAAGGGCATAAAAATATTTTGTTATTCATTTAGAATCTGATAGTGACCATTATAGTAAAGTTAAAATTAACATTCCATTGAATATTTGTTTGTGATAAACTAATCAAGAAAATGGAAAAAAGAAAATTTCAACTTGCATTTAAAAACTTAGAAGCTCATTTGATTTCAGTATAGAATTTCAGAGTGATATGCTGGAGAGTGAATGTGCCCATAATTCTAGGACCTTGTGTTCTTGGTTTCCTCTTAAGTAGCTTCTTCCTTTTCCATAGTTTCAATTACTATTACAGCCTGTCTAAAACCGAGTTCACTAGCTTTCCTTCCAAATCTGTTCTTCTTTCTTTACTTCCACTATTGGTAACTGGCACCACCATCCATTCAGTTTTATAAGTGAGATAGCTAGGACTCTTGCTAGAGTCATCTTTTTTAAAAACAAGGTTTAATGAGATATAAGTTATATAAATACCATCCAGTTCACATACCATACAATTCCCCTTTGTTTTAACTGTACAGTTCAGGGGTTTTTAGTATTTCATGGAACTGGGCAGCCATCATCACAATCTAATTTTAGAACACTTTTATCCCCTGAAAAGAAACCGCATACCCATTAGCAGTCACTTCCCATTCTCCTCCCCCACCTCAGTCCTAGGCAGCCACTGACCTACTTTCTCTCTTTATAGATCCGCCTATTCTGAACATTTCATATGAATGAAATCATACTATATGTGATCTTTTATCACTGGTTTCTTTCACTTAGCATAATAAGTTCAAACTTTATCTATTTTTAATTTAATTTTATTTTTATTTCAAATTAATATGAGGGTACAAATTTTTAGATTGCATGGCTCTCACTTCCAAGGTAAAGTTCCAGTTGCAGAAGAAGCCCTTGGTATACACCCTTGTATTGTGCACATTAGGTGAGATCCCACCACATGCCCTCCCTCCTTCTGTCAATCATCTTCTCCCCTCCCTCCCTCTCTCCCTCCTCCCCCTACCCTTGCACTACACTATATTTGTGTTTTATTGTTCATATGAGCATGTAATTCTTTATATATTGGTTTCATATTAGTATTGAGTACCTTGGATATTTATTTTTCCATTCTTGAGATACTTTGCTAAGAAGCATGGGTTTCAACTCCATCCAGGTAAACATAAAAGATGTAAAGTCTCCATCTTTTTATGGTTGAATAGTATTCCATGGTACACATATATCACAATTCACTGAACTATTCATAGGTTGATGGGAATTTGGGTTGCTTCCACGACTTGGCAATTATGAATTGAGCTGCAATAAAGACTCTGGTGCAAATGTCTTTCTGGTAAAATGCTTTTTGCTCAGTGCATGTGTTGATCCTTTTCCTTCCTTCCTTCTTTCTTCCTTCCTTCCTTCCTTTTTTCCTTTCTTTTCTCTCCTCTTTTCTTTCTTTTTTCCTTCTTTTTTCCTTTTTTTTCCTTTTGAGACACTATCTAGCTCTGTCAGGCTGGATTGTGGTGGTGTGATTATAGCTCACAACAGCCCAGGAACTCCTGGGCTCAAGTGATCCTCCTGCCTCAGCAGCCCCAGGCTCCATTCTTTTTTATTGCTAAACAGTGTTCCATATGTGCGCATACCACATTTTGTTTATCCATTTATCAGTTGAGGAACATTTGAGTTGTTTCCTCTTTTTGCATATGCTAGAGTCATCTTTGTCATTTATCTTACTTTATTCTTCAACATGTCATTTATCTTACTTTATAATTGGTAACCAGACCCGTTGCTTCTGCCACTGTAGCCTCTTTCTCATCTGTCCCTCTTCTCCGTCACTTAGTTTCAGAACATCGCCATTTCTCATCTGTAGTATTGCGAACAGCTTTCTACATTTTCTCTCCTCTTTCATTCTTGCCTCCTTCCCTCATCCATTCTAAGCACTACAGCTATAATGTGCTTTACACTGCTTAAAACATCCAAATGGATATCCAATGAGAGAGGGGGTGAAGAGGAGGTGGGAAGAAGGACTTTTAAAAATATTTCTATTTCTGGGCCCCACACTCTGTAGAACTATGGAAAAACTGAAGAATCTGTATTTTAAAAAACATAGATTCACAGGGGAATTTTATGAAACCATAAAAGATGAGATAATTGCAATGTTATTTAATCCAGTTGAGAACAATGGAAAAATAAGAAAACTTCCAAAATCTTCTAAGCAGTGAGTATAACACTAATACCAAACCTAACAAAGATCATATAAAAAGGAAAGAGCTAGGTGCAGTGACTCACACCTGTAACCTCAGCACTTTGGGAGGCCTCGGTGGGAAGATAGCTGGAGACCAGAATTCAAGAACACCCCGGGCCACATAGTAAGACCTTGTCTCTCCAAAAATAACTTTTTTTTTTTTTTTAGAAAGAATATAACTTTGTTGCCAAGGCTAGTGTGCTGTGGCATCAGCCTAGCTCACAGCAACCTCAAACTCCTCCTGCCTCAGCCTCTGGAGTGGCTGGGACTACAGGCACTTGCCACAATGTCTGGCTAGTTTTTCTATTTTCAGTAGAGACAGGTTTTGCTCTTGTTCAGGCTGGTCTCAAACTCCTGAGCTCAAGGGATTCTCCTTTCTCAGCCTCCTAGTATGCTAGGTTTATAGGCATGAGCCAGTCCACCTAGCCGAAAAGAAATTTTTGAGAATTAGCCAGGCATGATGGCATAGACCTTGTAGTCCTAGCTATTTAAGAGGCTGAAGTAGGAGGATACCTTGAGCCCAGGATTTCAAGGTTGCAGTAAACTATGGTCGTGCCACTGCACTCAAGCTTGGGTGACAGTGCGAGGCCTTATAAGAAAGAAAAAGAAGAAAGAATGAAAGGGAAGGAGGAAAGAAGGAAGGGAGGGGAAATTAACGTAAATAATAAGATAATTTGGTAAAGAAGTAGTATATAAATTAACATAAATGAATCAATAGCCTCATATAAACAAAAATAAGCAGATATAAGAAATAGTGGTAGATAGTTCTGAGATTTTTTTTGAAATATATTTCACAACTGAGTAAGACTAAGTGCTTAGATATGGACATGGCAAGAGCACCTTTGACTGTTAATCTTGTAACTTCTGTTTGAATGATTAACAATAAGTTTTAAAGCTTAAAACAAAACTAAGGAGTAATAGGAGTAAGAATAATAATGTTAAAAAATAAAAAAGGTTTCCAGAGGATTGTGATGGATAGGCTAAGATGCAAGGCATTAGCGTATAACTCCTGGTTGGTCTGGAGCCTCCAGGGAGTGGAGAGAGTTCATCTCTACTCAGCCCTTGCCACATCCCTTCCCCCATTCCTTATGCCGGCCAGGCCCCCTCTAGTGCCTTGGCACTGCTGTGTGCCTGGCATGCTTTTTGTGGGAGCAAACTGGAAGGTAGTTCATGTCCAAGGGTCACACTCACGGAAGCCTCTCTTGAATGCTCTCCTCTCCCACCCCACCCCCATGCCCATCCCCAGCTCCAGGTAGATTCAGTACTTCCTTCTTTGTATCAGTCTGTTAACCTCACTCATGTCCATGTCCACTTCATCCCAAAAGACTGTCTGACTCCTCTCTAAGTAGACTCCTTGCTCTAATATAGCTGGTCAATAAATTGAATGAGAGAAAAGAAAACTGACAGTTGCTGTCTTGATTTCTGGGGTAAGAGACTGTAAATATCCCTACTTCGGTTTTCCTTGCCAAAATATTTGCCATGTATCTTGATGGTGAGCTGGTTTTGAAAAATACTATAAAAGAGTTATTCTTTTTTCTTTGAAATAAAGTAAGGAATGACCGTGAAAATACTTTCTTTTCAAGTTGTATCAATAAAAGCTAAAAGGTAGGAGAGGTACCATTGTATGTAATTAAACGGATTTTCAGCTTCAGTTGTCTGTAAATTAAAGATACATAGGTGCTCCACAGTCATTGCCACCTCGGGCTTAGGACTCCAGAACAAAGCTAGAGCTTGTGGGACCCCAGTGCTGTGATCCAATACCTAGGGGTCCTATTGCTGCCACTGAGGTCCAGTTGCCCATTCCCCAACCAGCAGATAGTTCCTTGGCATATGTGGTTACTTTCCCAGAAGTTCCATCTCTATTCCATTGCCCACCATACACAAATTTTTGTCCCCACTTCCATGTGAATTAGCAATGTAATTAGATGTATTAGATTTTATTCTATAATATTTCATGTGCTGCTTTTAAAGTGTGATTGAAAGCTAATGACCTACCTCAAGAAACTAGAAGCAGAAACTTACCATGCAGTCTGAATTCCAAAAATCTTACAAGCAGATTATCCTCCAAAAATTCATGTGTAAATTGAGGATTTTGTACTCATCAAATCAAGAGGGAAGGGCAAATGGCAATAAAATATATTTCTGATCATAAATAATTAGAAAAGTAACATTCAAAAGTGATTTCCAGTATAGAAGACAGACTTTTCATTGTATATACCTTTTGAATTTTGTAACATGCATATTTAATAATTACTACTCACAAAGGGTTTAACAAATGTGAAAAGTAACTGCTATATTATATATTTAGAACATTTCTCTAGTATGAACATGAATATATATTGTTTCTTTAAATTCTGGCCTTGTCCTCTCTTCTACGGCAGCTTCTACTTTGAGGTATTACCTCAAATAATAATACGTGATGCTATAAATATTACTGTGCGTGCTGGCTGTACCTCCCTGTAAAGCAAGTGTGCCTTTGTGGAGGTTTTGCCTTAACTATAAAAAGAATGTTTTCACAGGAATATGCATTTCCTGCTCCTTGTGTCTCTTCCATGGGAATGGACATTAATTAGTGTAACTCCCACGGCCCTCCTGCCTCTCTATACTCCATCCTAGGAAAGGACGAATGACCTTGAATGTGAATTTGAGAGTAGAAACTGGCCAGTAAGAGCCCCACATGTCCTCATCTCCTTCTCTTGGGGGCTAGCTGCCCACAGGAAGCACCTGTGCCTCCAAGCGAGTGTACAGGAGCTCCCACATAGGCAGCCAGCAGTGGTCAGTGCCTGAGGGGGAAGGTTGGTCTAATTCTGGGGTTCATTATTGTTCACAGATACAAGCCACAATTTTCCCATAGCTGCTTTATCAGTAATCAAAAGTGATATGTTGATCTCCGTCTGTCTAACCCCATGCCTATCTCTTCAAAACTCAAGCAGGAAAAGCAGAGGTGGCATGTATTATTCACCCAGCGGCTATCACCTGCTACGCCTTTTTCATTGCTGCCCTAAAAAAAAAAATTAGAAAAATATATTCAAATAAGACGCATTCAAGGCACTTTGGTAATTTAAAAAATTTATTAAAGTGAGGAAAATCTAATTTTGGACTGAGTTTCCTATGCTTTATTTCTTTGTTTCTCCCTATTTTTTGTCTTCTCTACTATTTCATGGCTCTAGTTACACTCTTATTTCCATAATCTGTTGTTCACTCACTGATCCTTCATTCCTCCATTTATCAAATGTTTAGTTAACTTCTATGTGCCAAATGAGGACACAGTATTCCAAGATGACTAAAGCAGAGTCTGGTGGAAGAGATAGACAAATATATTACTAGTTAAAATGCAATCAGTTAAGCACCATGGCAAAGAAGTGCACGCAGAGTTATGGAGGCTTTGAAGTGAAACATCTAAGCAAGCCAGGGAGTCAGAGGCGGCTTGCGGAAGGTGTAGAACCAGAGCAGCATCTTAAAAGACGAGTGGGAAAAAGAAATTCTGTTAAATAACTAAACAATTTGTCATTGCCTCTTTTATCTCCAAAAGGGTGAATTTGCACAATTGATTAAAAAATTTTTTATTGTGAATTGACAATTTATAATGGTATACATTTATGGGGCATAAAGTGATGTTATGATTTATGAATGCAATGTGGAATCATTAAATTGAATGACTCAAATTATCCTTCACCTCAAATATTGAACATTTTTTGTGGAGAGACATTTGGAATTTGCTCTCTTAGCAATGCTGAGATGTAAACCAAGCAACTTGTGCGTTGTGACAGGATACCTGGCTCTGTTATTGCTATTCACAGTGGATGCCATTGTGCACCCTTGGCACACCTCTGGTTTCAGCTGCAGCTGTGTGGCTAGCTTCCTGCGTGCTGGCAGCATCTACAGCCTGTGCTACTGTATGTACACTACCTTTCCTGCTCTGAGTTTCTCTGGAAGCCTTGTGCCCCACCCAGTGCAGGTGCAGTCAAGAAGTGCTGGTGAGTTAACAGCCCCAGGAGCAACTCTCAGCCAACCAGGGCTAATGCCAGTAAGTGGAGTGTCCTGCTCCTCAACATGAATGTCAGAGGCATGCTATGAGCTTCTCAGAGGCGCTGGTGGAGGTAAGCCCCTACCGTGGACAGAAAAGACCTCAACAGCACACACAAGTTATAGGACTTTCCCCCTTCCCTGTCTTAGTCTCTCTGTTTCTCTCTCTCACAATCCTGCTTCCTGTGATCAGTCCAAAAACACACTAACTGCTCTCAAATCCTCATCACAGGCCCAAAGGGATCCAAGTGAAGACATTAGTCATTTAGAAATGAAAAACAGGCTGCATGTGGTGGCTCACACCTGTAATCCTAGCACTCTGGGAGGCTGGGGTAGGTGGATTGCCTGAGCTCAGGAGTTGGAGACCAGCCTGAGCAAGACCAAGACCCTGTCTCTACTAAAAAGAGAAAAACTAGCCAGCATTGTGATGCACACCTGTGGCCCCAACCACTTGGGAGGCTGAGGCAAGAGACTGTTTAAACCCAAGAGTTTGAGTTTGCTGTGAGTGGTGATGCTATGGCACTCTACCCAGGGTGACAGAGTAAGACCCTGTCTCAAAAATAAATAAATAAATAAATAAATAAATAAATAAATAAATAAATACAGTATTTCTAAATTTTATCACTTTTGCTTTTGACCCATGGAAAATACTTTAAAATTTCCAAATGGGTTTCTCCTAGTTTATTTTTATTATTACTTTCTCATTTAATTGCATTGTAGTCAGAGAAAGTCATCTTTGAGCTATTATAGAGTTCACAGACAATGACATATACACACATACTAAAAGTGTACAATTTGATAAGTAGTAGCATATGTAAACATCCATGATACTATCACCACAACAAGATATTAAAGTTATCCATTGCCTCAAAAAATGTATCATGTCTCTCTATTTGTAATCTTTTGTAATCTTTTCTGAATACTTCACCTAGTCAAAGGCGTGATATACAGATGATTGTTAGGAAAATGTTGCCTACAAGTACTGGAAAACATGATCTAGAATAAGTTAAACAATAGAGAAAGTATTTTATCTCACTGAACAGAGTTCAGAGGGAAGATGCCTCTAAGATCACTGAAGTCAGCAGCTTGGTGATACCATCGAGGTCTTAGGATTTTCATATCCTTCTGTCCTTCTACCATTAAGTTAGTTCCCTTTCTGATTGTAAGATGGTTATCTCTTACCCCAGTTCACACACAGACATAAACCTCCCCAACAGAAGAGGCTACCTGCTTCTTGTGTGTCCCTTTAAGAGTGAGTCAAAGTTTCCCATATGTCACATTAGTCTTTCTCTCTAAGATGTCTTGTCACAAGCCCTTGTCACATGCCAACAAAGGTTAAGAAGTACTACCCTCATCCCTCCCTTTCATAGAGCTGAAACTGGGACTGGCCTCCCACAAAGTACATTGTTATGTGGAAGAGAAAGTTTGGTTTACAAGGAAAGAAGGAAAGGATGATGGGCAACTAAGGGTGTCTGCTGCATGAAGTCATCGAAAAAACACCATCAAAAGAGGAGTCATTTGAAAAGTAAAGATAGAAAAACTCTAACCCTGAGAGACTAGCCCATTTGTCTGTCCCTGGTTCTATGGGGAGTGCACTTGAATCATGGAACCATATCAGAGCTTGTCTTCTTAAGAGATGAAGGGATGGACATCAACCCTGCTGAGGCAAGCTGCGACCCCAAGGATAGAAACAAAAGAGGAGGCCGGGCATCTTCTCAGGTGGCAACCACGGGCAGAACAGATATGGGATGGAAACGCAGGCCCCCTGAGACTTCAACCCAGAGTAACTGTTTCACTAGCGTGGGACAGAGCTAAAAACAAGACAGAGCTGATTAGCCATACCATACCAAACAGGCCCCCAGTTTCTCAGGCCATAGCACTGTACGGGTCCTCAGCAAAGCTCCAGGGAAAAAGTCAAATGGTATAAAATAATAATGGGGCAGAATCAGCAGAAA
Organism: Loris lydekkerianus; assembly: GCA_963574355.1. Taxonomy (NCBI): domain Eukaryota; kingdom Metazoa; phylum Chordata; class Mammalia; order Primates; family Lorisidae; genus Loris; species Loris lydekkerianus. The sequence continues at coordinate 23,652 of CAUYPK010081396.1, forward strand.
AACTCTGGTAACATGAAAACCAGAGTAGATCAACCCCTCCCCCCCCCCAAGGAAAGATGTGGCAGATGTAATTGAAGATCCTATTTATAAACAACTGGCCGAGATGTCAGAAATCAAATTCAGAATTTGGATTGCAAACAAGATTAATAGAATGTAGGAAAATTTGGGATTAGAAATTCGAGGAGCAATTCAAAAGTTGGAATTAGAAATTCGAGGAGAAATTCAAAAGTTGTCTCAAGAATTCAAAGAATTAAAAGATAAAACCACCAAAGATTTTGACACACTGAAGCAAGAATTTTTAGTCCTCAAAGATCTGAAAAATACAGTAGAATCCCTCAGTAACAGAGTGGAGAAAGCAGAAGAAAGGATTTCTGACATTGAAGACAAAGCTTTTGAACACTTCCAAACTCTCAAAGAGGAAGGGAAATGGAGAGCAAAAATGGATCATTCTCTCAGAAAGCTCTGGGATAATTCATAGAAGGCTAAAATCCACCTCATTGGAATTCCTGAAAACAATGAAGTGGCTTCACAAGGCACAGAGGCCCTTCTCCATGAAATTATGAAAGAGAATTTTCCAAACATGCCTAGAGATTCTGAAAGTCAAATAGCAGACAGTTTCAGAACCCTAGCATGACTCAACCCATATAAGACATCCCCCAGGGACATCATAATTAACCTCACTAAAGTTAATATGAAGGAAAAAATTCTGAAAGCAGCCAGACATAAGAAAACCATATCCTACAAAGGGAAGAATATTAGAATGACTGCAGATCTCTCTGCTGAAACTTTTCAAGCCAGAAGAGGGTGGTCATTGACTTTTAATCTCCTAAAACAAAATAACTTTCAACCCAGGATCCTGTATCCAGCTAAACTGAGTTTCATTTATGATGGAGAAATTAAATACTTTAACAACTTTCACATGTTGAAGAAATTTACCATAACCAAACCAGCTCTTCAGGATATTCTCAGACTATCCTCCATAATGACCAGCCCAATTCTCTACTACAAAAGTAAACTCACTCAGAAACTTTTGATCAAACTCCAACTTCCACAGTGGTGAAAGGATTAAAAATGTCCACTGGACTTTTGAAAAACTTGACACTCAAAATTTTACCAGACTTACCTATATTCTCCATTAATGTGAATGGCTTAAACTGTCCTCTAAAGAGGCACAGGTTGGCTGACTGAATACAAAAACTCAGACCAGATATTTGCTGCATACAAGAGTCACATCTTACCTTAAAAGATAAATATAGACTCAGGGTGAAAGGATGGTTGTCCATATTTCAGGCAAATGATAATCAGAAAAAGCAGTTGTTGCAATTCTATTTGCAGCTACAATAGGCTTTAAACTAACAAAAGTAAGGAAGGATAAGAATGGTCACTTCATATTTGTTAAGGGTAATACTCAATATGATGAGATTCCAATTATTAATATTTATGCACTCAACCAGAATGCACCTCAATTTATAAGAGAAACTCTAACAGACATGAGCAATTTGATTTCCTCCAGCTCCATAATAGTCGGAGTTTTTAACACTCCTTTGGCAGTGTTGGATAGATTCTCCAATAAAAAGCTGAGCAAAGAAATTTTAGATTTAAACCTAACCATCCAACATTTGGATTTATCAGACATCTACAGAACATTTCATCTCAACAAAACTGAATACACATACTTCTCATCAGACCACGGAACATACTCCAAAATTGATCACACCTTAGGTCACAAGTCTAACTTCAGTAAATTTAAAGGAATAGAAATTATTCCTTGCATCTTCTCGGACCACCATGGAATAAAAGTTGAACTCAGTAACAACAGGAATCTGCATACTCATACAAAAACATAGAAGTTAAATAACCTTATGCTGAGTGATAGCTGGGTCAGAGATGAAATTAAGAAGGAAATTGCCAAATTTTGGGAACAAAACAACAATGAAGGCATGAATTATCAGAACCTCTGGGATACCGCAAAGGCAGTTGTAAGAGGGAAATTTATAGCACTGCAAGCCTTCCTCAAAAGAGTGGAAAGAGAGGAAGTTAACAACTTAATGGGACATCTCAAGCAACTGGAAAAGGAAGAATATTCCAACCCCAAACCCAGTAGAAGAAAATAAGTAACCAAAATTAGAGCAGAATTAAATGAAATTGAAAACAAAAGAATTATACAACAGATCAATAAATCAAAAAAAGTTGTTTTTTTGAAAAGATCAATAAAATAGATAAACCTTTGGCCAACTTAACCAGGAAAAAAAGAGTAAAATCTCTAATGTCATCAATCAAAAATGACAAACATGAAATAACAACAGACTCCTCAGAAATTCAAAAAAATCCTTAATGAATATTACAAGAAACTTTATTCTTAGAAATATGAAAATCTGAAGGAAATTGACCAATACTTGGAAGCATGTCACCTTCCAGAACTTAGCCAGAATCAAGTGGAAATGTTGAACAGGCCTATATCAAGTTCTGAAACAGCATCAACCATACGAAATCTCCCCAAAAAGAAAACCCGGGACCAGATGGCTTCATGTCAGAATTCTTCCAAACCTTTAAAGAGGAACTAGTACCTACTGTATATACTCAAGTATAAGCCGAGTTTTTTCAGCACAAAATTTGTGCTGAGTTCGGGTTTTTCGGCACAAATTTTGTGCCGAAAAAACTCGGCTTATACTCGAGTATATATGGTATATTACTCAACCTGTTCCAAAATGTAGAAAAAGAAGGAAGACTACACAACACATTGCTGCCTAATTCATAATTGCTAAGTCATGGAAAAAGCCCAAGTGCCCCTCGATCCACGAATGGATTAATAAACTGTGGTATATGTACATCATGGAATATTACACAGCCTTAATAAAAGATGGAGATTTTACCTCTTTCTGTTTACATGGACGGAGCTGGAACATATTCTTCTTAGTAAAGTATCTCAAGAATGGAAGAAAAAGTATTCAATGTACTCAGCCCTACTATGA
>CAUYPK010081398.1:0-13693 GCA_963574355.1 Loris lydekkerianus
CAGACCTCAGACTATACTACAAATCGATAGTGATCAAAACAGCATGGTATTGGCACAAAAACAGAGAAGTAGATGTCTGGAACAGAATAGAGAACCAAGAGATGAATCCAGCTACTTACCGTTATTTAATCTTCAACAAGCCAATTAAAAACATTCAGTAAGGAAAAGATTTCCTATTTAACAAATAGTGCTGGGTGAACTGGTTGGCAACCTATAGAAGACTGAAGCTGGACCCACATCTTTCACCATTAACTAAGATAGACTATCACTCGATTAAAGAATTAAACTTAAGACATGAAACTATAAAAATACTAGAGGAGAGTGCAGGGAAAACCCTTGAAGAAATCGGTCTGGGCAAGCATTTTATGAGGAGGACCCCCCAAGGCAATTGAAGCAGCTTCAAAAATACACTACTGGGACTTGATCAAACTAAAAAGCTTGTGTACAGCCAAGAACACAGCAAGTAAAGCAAACAAACAGCCCTCAGAATTGGAGAATATCTTTTCAGGTTATGTCTCCAACAAGGGTTTAATAACCAGAATCCACAGAGAATTCAAACGCATTAGCAAGAAAAGAACAAGGGATCCCCATCGCAGGCTGGGCAAGGGATTTGAAGAGAAATTTCTCTGAAGAAGACAGGCTCACGGCCTTCAGACATATGAAAAAATGCTCATGATCTTTAATGATCAGAGAAATGCAAATCAAAACTACTTTGAGATATCATCTAACTCCAGTGAGACTAGCCTACATCACAAAATCCTAAGACCAGAGATGTTGGCGAGGATGTGGAGAAAAGGGAAGACTTTTGCACTGCTAGTGGGAATGCAAATTAACACATTCCTTTTGGAAAGATATATGGAGAACACTTAGAGATCTAAAAATAGATTTGTCATTTAATCCTGTAATTTGTCTACTGGGAATATACCCAGAAGACCAAAAATCACATCATAACAAAGATATTTGTAGCAGAATGTTTATTGCAGCCCTATTCACAATTGCTAAGTCATGGAAAAAGCCCAAGTGCCCATCGATCCACGAATGGATTAATAAATTGTGGTATATGTACACCATGGAATATTATGCAGCCCTAAAGAAAGATGGAGACTTTACCCTTTTCCTGTTTACATGGATGGAGCTGGAACATATTCTTCTTAGTAAAGTTTCTCAAGAATGGAACTTAGTAAATGTAGAATGTAAATGTCTTAGCACAATAAATGAGAAAATACAAGGAAGGGTATGTTAACCAGTGTGATAAAAATGTGTCAAATGATCTATGAAGCTAGTGTATGATGCCCCATGATCATATCAATGTACACAGCTATGATTTAATTTAAAAAATGATCAAACTTTTAACATTATGTTATATAACCTTGTATTGGCTCATCATGCTGACCTGGGCCGTGAGGACTCCCAAGCCATTATCTCACCTAGCCTTGGTTCTTTCCACTTCCTGGTCAGCCCTCAGACTATGAAATTTACGTGGGTATAGCAGCATAGATGAAGGGTATTGATCACAAGAACGAACACTGGAGAATAATAATGCTTTTTCCTTCTTTTCCATTGAGTTCAGCTCATTCAGATTCTATTCAGAAAAGTATTCACCTTACTGTGGCATTGACTGTGTGGGGCAACAGAAATTCTACTTTCCCCAAAGAAATCCAAATCCAAATGTGTGCATGCAGGTGTTATCTTGTGTTCACAGTGATGTCCCTCCATAAATATAACGTGAGTAGAGCTCATGTTGGAAAAAAAAATAGTTATTTGGGGAAAAAAAAAGTCAGAGGAGTTTATGGGGGAAACAAAGGAGACATTTTTCTTCAAAAGTCAGAAAAGAGTTTGAACTTAGTAAAATATATTGAATCACTTAGAAAACATCCTGTTAAGACCCAAGTGAGCAAATTGCAAGATGTTGCAAATAGAAAGTTCATTTTTAATTCATACTAAAAACAAACAAACAAAATAATCATGAAGATACTACTTCCTTGCATTTAAACCTAAATGCCAACAAGACTTGCCCTAAATCTACTTGAGGTTGAAAAAAAGGTACAAGATTGTGTGTGTATGTGTGTTTACATTTGTGTGTGCATTTTTTATCGAACCACTTTTTCCACAAAATGATGCAAAAAACTAGTTTAAAATTATAGTGTTAGGATTCTTTTAATCTAGAGGAGTTCCAAGATTGCTAAGCTATTTTTTTATATTGCTTTTTTTGGATCTCCCTCATCGGAATTTATATGCTTTAAAAGTGTTAAAGGAAAAAGGAAACCTTCAAACTACTTTAAGATTTAAATCTCAGTGTTATCTAAAACTGTAGTTAAGAGAAAGATTTGTAAAACAGTAAAAGGAATTAATTAAACCTTCCACTAAACAAAGAAGGAAGCAGCTAAAAATAAAAACTACCATAGAGAATAAATAATAAAACTCTTCAGATTAAATGAGTAAGTCTTTCCGGTTCCTAAAATCTCAAGCACTCATCATTACTATTGTTATGGTTAGGTAATTACTTTAACTTAACAAGTTATTAATCTTCTGTCCTGTTCTGTAATTTAATATAATTAAATGTCACAATGTATTTACAGATACTACATTTTATGGTTTCTAATTAAAAGTGTGACTCATTTTTTCATTTTGAGTTATTCAAATGAAAGAACCAATACTTTTAGGTCACAAATGCTTTCCTCTTTCATTCGTAAAAATATTTTATTAGTTTTTAATATTTATAGCTCCATGAAGAGAACAAAACTGATTTAGTCCACATTAATGTTCTCTATCAAATTTTTGAGGTAGAGGCCATTGTCTAAAACAACTTCTGCCTTTACTTTCTGCACTTTTTTCTTATTTGGAGACACTGCTTCCTCTCAACTGCCCACACCTCACTCTGCAGAATGCCCCAGATTTTTGGTGACTAGACTGTGTTTGATGTTTTCAGATGATGCTTGATTCTATTCTGCTGCTACATAGAGCAACATGCCAGCAATCAATCTCCCATACCTGTTTCCTCAGCTTTTTCCCTTTCTTTAAATCTCAGACAGCCCTCCTTTCCCATGATTCTTAGCTGATGACTTTTCTTGTTAAAAGAGGGGTCTTCAAAAAGTTTATGAAAAAGCTATTCATTCATTTCAAATGTTTTTTGTACCAGAATAAACTCATACTAATGTTTTAGAAAATTTCTGAATAGGTTCTGGTTTGAGGTACTACGAAGGATAAAGCATCAGTTTGTAAAGAGCCCCTATCAGAACAGTGTTAATTCTGCTAAAATTTAAGCAAGAAAAAACATCAAATTTATGGTGAAGCTTCAATGGAAAAATGATGACATCTTTAATGCTTTACATAAAGTTTATGGTGACAATGTTCTCAAAGAAATCAACAGTTTGCAAATGTATTACTCATTTTTAGAAGGAACAGATGACATTAAAGATGAAGCTGGGATCAACAGACCATCCATGTCAATTTGTGAGGAAGAACTTCATCTTTTTCATACTCTAATTGAAGACAACCAATGATTATAAGTACAAACTATAGTTTATGATATTAAACTCATCTCAATTAGTTGAATTTCCATAATTCTGATTGAAAAATTAAAGTTTTGTTGTACCTAGTTCAGCTGCAGACAAGAGCAGAGATTTCAGTGTAAATTTTGAACAAGTAGGATTAATATCCTGAATAATTTCTCTAAAAAATTTTAATAAGAGCTACAACATCGCTTTACATTATGATCCTGAAGACAAAGCATAATCAAAGCAATGGTTACCAAAAGGTGGAAGTGGTCCATTCAAAGCAAAAGTGGACTGGTTGAGAGCAGAGTTAATGGCAACAGTGTTTGGGGATGCTGAAGATATTTTCCTTGTTGACTTTTGGTGATCCAAAGAACAGTATATATCTGCTTATTATGAGAGCATTTTGAGAAAGTCAATGAAATCTTTAGCAGAAAAAATGCCCAGGAATGCTTTGCTACAGTCCTTCTCCACCACCACAATGCTTCTTCTCATTCTGTCATAAAACAAGGGCAATTTTGTGAGAGTTTCAATGGGAAATCATGAGGCATGCACTTTATAGCTCTGATTTGGCTACTTCTGGCCTCTTTTTGTTTCCTCACCTTAACAAATCTGTAAGGACATTCATTGTTCTTCAGTTAATAATGGAAAAAGATTGCATTAACATGGTTAAATTCCCAGGACCCTCAATTCTGTGGGGATGGAAAAAAGGGCTAGTATTATCTCTACAAAAGTGTCTTGAATTTGATGGAGTTTGTTTTGAGAAATAAAGTTTATATTTTAAAATTGTATCTTTCATCCCATTTTCTATGAACTTTTAAAAGTCCCCTATCACAGGAGAAGAAGACTTCTCTTTTCCATCATCCTCTGTAACAATCTATTCTTCCTTTCTTCCCTTCCTGATTAATTGTACCTACACTTTCCTAAGGCTAAGCCCTCCATTTGTGCTGGATCTCCACTGGATCCTGATTTCTCTCGTCTAATATAGACTTTCCTCTCACACGTTTCTCTCTAATGTGCATTCCTCCAGTTCTAGCAGATCTTTTTTTATCAGCATATAAACATGCCATAATATCTCTCACTTGGAAAAACTCACAAAGCACTGCCTTGATCTTTCATCCTTTTCCAGCTCTTTCCCCATTTCTTTACTCCCTCTTTAGGAAGTAAATTTCTTGGAAAAATTGCCCATTCTTATTATCTCCTCCCTTTAAAAAAATTTTTCTCTTGAACTCACTCCAGTGAGGGTCTTCTCATGCCACTAAAACTGCACACGTTAGTGTCACCAAAGACCTCAGTGTTCCCAAATTTTATTGTCAATTCTCAGTCTTCATCTTGACCCTTTAGGAGTAATTGAAACCTTTTATTACTTCCTCCTTTTGAAATATACATTCATTCCCTGGGTTCTAGAACACCATGATTTCTGGTGTTCCTTCTCACAGGCTTCTTTGCCTGTATTATTCTGCATTAAGCAAAAAACCTTTGCTGGTTCTTATGCCCCTACTGACCTGTAACTATTATATCAAAGGGCTCCTTGGCTTGTACCCTCATCAATTTTCCATCTACACTTAATGCTTTGGGTGATTTTATTGTGTTCAATGAGTTCAAGCATTATCCATTTATATCTCTAGCCTTAACCTCTCCTTTGAGCTCCAGACTCTTTTATTCAACTGAGTCTGATATTTACATTTGCAAGATTGAATATAGAGCTGAGATGTAAAAATATCAAGACAGAATTCTTGATTTCCTCCACTACATCTGTTTCTCCCTAAGTCACCTGAGGGGCTTAGACCACAGAACTAAGAGTCATTCTTGAGTTCTTTCTTATAAAATATTCACATCCAATCTTGAACCTGTTCTTTTCACTTGTACTTTTAAAACACTCTCTGTCATCCACTCCAAACATTTTTTACTATTGTTACTGCTATTATCCCATTTCAAGCCACTGCCAACTTTCTCCTTAGCTCCACCTCTCAAACTTCCTTTCACTCAGCAAACCCCCATGAGGTGCCATAGTACACCATGTACTATTCTTAGAGCTGATTTTGCAGCAATGAGCAAGTCAAACAAAAACCTCTGCCTTCGAAGAAATTAAATTCTGCTTTAGCGAGATGCCTTCTTATTGACCTCTCTGATCATTTCTTATTTTTCCTCCCTTTCTCCAGTTCATTCTCCATATAACAGCCAGAATCATCTTTTCAAAAAAACCTAAGTAAGGTCAAGCTGTTTCTGTGCAGAAAGCCCCCTAGTGGCCTCTCTGTCCACCTCCTCACTGCTCCCCTGTGTTCCACACCACACGCACAAACACACTAAGCTCATTCCAGCTTCCTGGATTTTGTGCACACTGTTCTTTCAGCCTGGAAATCTCTTCCCACATTGTGTGGCTTGTACCCTCACTTCATTCAGTCTCTGCTTAAACATCAGAGAAAGTTTCTTTGATCAACTCCTCTTCAATAGCTGCCCCTCATCATTCTCTATCCTTTGACCTTCCTTTGTTTTCTTTGTAGCATTTACCTACCAACATGATATTATCTATGTATTTGTTTTTGTGAATTTTGTTCATCTCTTCTACTAGAATGTAAGCTTATCAAGTTAAGAAACTTTTCTGTCTTGTTCTTTTCCCAGGACCTAGAACACTAATTACCATCTGATGGACAATGAATTAATGAATGAAAAAAACCTTAAATATCAAAATGGAGAAAAAGCTCACTAAACTTGGAATCAAGAGAACTAAGTTCTAATTCTGGTTCTGCTATTGACTAGTTATGAATCATTTGGCAAGTTGTTTTGACCATTATGGGTCTTATTTTCCATACAATGAGGAGTTTGGAATGTGAGCTTTCAGATCCTGTGTGTGTGGTATCTTCACACTGGAGACCAACTCCATGTCTTGTTTTGCCCTAACAGGCCTGATGAAATTTTTTTCTAGAGCTGTTTGAAAGTAGACATAAAACTTTTCTTTTCTCTGTATCCTGTCCGGGTTGAGATCCCAGCCAGGAGGGAAGTCACAGTGTTTGCATCTGCAAAAACATTGCAGTAGAGAACCCAAGTTGCCTACTGAAAGGAAGAAGGCAGAGTGGGGAATTCCACCTGGGGAGAGAGTCAATAGAGCTTTGATCAGAAAGTTCATTACATTTGTTTCAGATCAGAATGCATATTCACTCAGGTCTGTAATCACTTCCTTCGTGTTAGGCAGAAATCCTAGTGGGAAAAAATAGCATGTGTGTATGACTCCATCTGTATGAGCCTCTGCCAGAAACATTTATGAATCACTTGTCTCCTGATAGACAACTCGCTTTCTTAGTTTGCAATCATATTTCCCGCAAATGTTGCCTTTGAATCAGCCATTGCCTCATTTAGTTTTGTTTTCTCTGTTTTGAGACCATAATATGGACAAATACCACTTACCATCAAACCGGGCAGTACTTGCCCAACATTAAAGGAAGGAGACATTTGAAGTAGTCAGGGAGGTAAAATACAAGGGTCAGGGATAGACACTTCCTTACAAATTTGGAGTTTGATATTTGTTAAATCTTTGCTTCAAGGAAGTTAACTCTCAGGTTCTACAAAGTGCTATCTTGAATTCTGGAAAAACTGAGCTGACAACTTTGCCTGAAAGGAGTTTCTTTCTAGTTTCTGGGTACATTTTGCTTTTATAGAACATAGATATTGCCATGTGGGTTATCCTGAGCAATGATGTCACTCACTATCTATAATCCAAACACATTGTGACCTTTATTGTCTGGAAATTTACTGTATGTTATACATTAAATTCATGAATAGTCATATTATCTGGGTCTCAGATGTTACTGAGAAATGTAGTAAGGTAAATTGATTTTCTTTGGGGGGTATTTGAAAGTTAGCATACTTTACTTATAGAAATATATTTATTATCTTTACTTTCAAGTCACTCTGCCATTCTGCCACTCTGCCATTCAAACTCTGTTCATTTTTTATTAACTTCAATGATATTTTTCCTTTAGACACAATTTTTTAAAAAAGAAACCTCTTAAATAAATTTTATTCCTTTGTAAGTACCACATTGAAATGTGCCGATGGTGTGTCCAATTTCAGATACACGAGCTTAAAGTTAAATGCAAATTTTAATTTCCTTTATAAAGGAGCTGATGAAAATCCATTGTGAAAAGGTTATGAGAAAAAGCTTATCTTGTAATTGCAGCCAAGATTTAAGCCATTATTTAAGACATGAAGCATTTGGCAAGAAAAAGATTGTTGTCATTAAAAAGGAAGCCCGACACATTACTCTTGGGCTGAGAAAAAATAATTTAGCTGTCATTGTTACTTAAGGAGCAACACAGGAGGATGGCAGAAGTGAAAATGTGCAACTTTACTTCAAGCAATGTAATATGTAGTTTTTTCCTCTATGAAGCAGATATATTAAGGAACATTTGATAATTGATTTAAACATATTAGAGAGAGATTCACTTGATGGCTAGTACTAATACTAAATTTGTATTCTTTTTCTTTTCTTTCTTTTTTTGTGACAGAGTCTCACTTTGTCACCCATGGTAGAGTGCTGTGGCGTCACAGCTCACAGCAACCTCCAGCTCTTGGGCTTAGGCGATTTTCTTGTCTCAGCCCCCCGAGTAGCTGAGACTATAGGCGCCTGCCACAATGCCCAGCTATTTTTTTGTTGCAGTTTGCCTGGGGTTGGGTTTGAACCCGCCACTCTTGGTATATATGGGGCTGGCACCCTACTCACTGAGCCACAGGCACCGACCCTAATTTGTATTCTTTTAATGCATATAACTGAGAGAAAGACGATATAACTTTACCACAGCAGTTGTAAAGAGATAGGAAGTTGTTCTTTGTCACTATGCTATCAGTAGACTGAGGTATATAACTTAATGAAATTCTTGCCAAATTGGTACATCTTCTTCTAAAATATTCACTTTTGGAAAGAAGGGTTAAAATGAGGCCACTGATGTCATCCTGGCTAGGTTTATTTAAGACTGGGGAAGCAGGAGAAGAGCACTGGAGATTTATGTAGGTAAGTATTTGGAAGGCTGTATTGTTTCTGGAAGCCACAGAAAAGCTCAGTGTGCTTATCCCAACTCCTCCATCCTACAGATGCCCCACCCCTCAGTTTTTGTTGTGAATCACTGTCCAGAATGGTCTGGCTGTCTCTTTCCTCACCTCCTCCTCATGTGGTATTCTCTCTCTCTTTGGTTTGAGAGGAAAATCAGTGGACATACCCGAAAGATGTTTTCAAATGGGTTTCTTACTTTAGCATATTATCTCATAAATACACCCTTTCTTTGTCTACCATGCTTGCCTTGACCCTCTCTTTGATTAGACTCTCATTTTCCATTTTGGAGGGTGAGGAAAGAGATGGCACATTCAAGGGCTATTTTCAAGGTTATAGGGCAGGATTAGTGGATAGCAAAAAGGCCTGGTGAAGCACATCAATCGCCAGGGATTCTTGTCTTCTGATTTTATGGTGGTCTTTCCCATTGACCACACCCTTGTGGTGTAAGCTAAGGTAGCTCTTTAGTGTAGGTCAAACTCTACAGCACAGAGCAGGTGAAAGAGACTGATGTGCACATCTGTACAAACACACAGAGAATGGCCAACACATTCATTATTTCTTGTTATCATTTTCCTCCCTTCCTTGCACCCTTGGGGCTGCTTTCTTATCCTTTCAGTTGGTGTTCTTAGCAATCCAAAGGTAATGCTTGGGTAATTGTTAAAGTGAAATGAGAACTGATAGTGAAAGAAAAGGGAAGAGAATCAAGGATTCTAGTGTACTTGCGTCTCATCAACAGGCTGAACAAACCTAATCGTAATGTAGGAAAGTGAATCTGCTGAACTAAAACAGTTTTTCCTTTGTGGTCCCAAGTACAGTATAAATGAATATGGAATAATATGTTGAGGATTCTTTAGGCCACATGCAGGTAATTGAGAACTAGCTCATCATAGTAAAATTTTAATTTTTTTTTGCTGTGGTTCCATTTCACTTAAAGTATTCCTCCTGTTTCTTTTCATCCTTTCCCCAATCATCTTTATTTTTTGGTCCCTACTAGCTCTTTTTATGGCCTTTTACATGAATATTGTCCTTCCTTTTTTTTTTTGATGCTGATGAAACCACTATTATAATTTGAGATACCATCAGTGTATTTCTTTTAGCCTCCCTCCAGAGTAAGGAGTTATGAACTAATTTCTTTAGAGTGCAGGAATACTTGATTGAGCAGTGGAAGAATTTAAAGACGGACTTGGTATATAATAATCTCTTCTTCTCCTAAACCTCCACCTTATAGGTGATTATGGAAAACTTCATCTTATGAGATATAGACTTCACCCAAGTTTATGAATATCCCCTAAGTCCTTAGACCACCTCTGCATAAGATTAACTAATGGCATTGCTTTGGGTTTCATTTAAATGCCATTTTTTTTTTTTTTCAGAGAAGCCTCCTCTAATTCCAAAGACCAGAATAAATCCTCTATTGTAAAACTTACTGCATTATAATTAATCTTTTATGTCTGTCTTGGACTCATAAATAAGCTTCAGAAGGGCAGGAATAATAAGTGTCCTGTTCACCTCTGCATCCGCAGACATCAGTCATGCAGTGGACACTCGTTGAAGACTGGCTGAGTGGAAATTGAATTAATATAGCCAAACACCAGCTGAATTGCAGCCAGGGCGATTTGAAGCTCAGTAGCTTTCTCAGTCATGGTAGACTATACCACACTGCTAGGCTTCGTACCAAATCTTATTTATTATTTATTTATTTATTTATTTATTATTTTTTTGTAGAGACAGTCTCACTTTGTCACCCTTGGTAGAGTGCCATGGCAGCATAGCTCACAGCAACCTGCAACTCCAGGGCCTAGATGATTCTCCTGCCTCAGCCTCCTGAGTAGCTGGGCCTACAGGTGCCTCCCACAATGCCCAGCTATTTTTTTGTTGCAGTTTGGCTGGGGCTGGGTTCAAACCCGCCAGTCTTGGTATAAGGAGCTGGTGCCCTACCCACTGAGCCACAGGTGCTGCCCCCCCAAATCTTTATAAAAATCACTTTGCTTGGTAAATAGCTGCTTTAAAAATAGAATTTTGCATGTAGCAGCACATATAGTGGAATTGCAACCTTACTGTAATTTACGTAACTCCAAGAGATTTGGCAAGTATTTTGGCCTCTTGCATTTTTGTAAGTATTTATTTTGGGAAGAGGCTGCAAATTTAACTTTCTTTTCATGGTCCCTTTCTTATTTCTGTCTAAAGAAAACTGATATGAAATGAACTGGAAACTTTAACATTCTTTTTGTTCTTTTTTAACTGTTATTAAAACAATGTGGAAGGAACACTGGCCATGGACTCATAAGCTCCAGATTCCAGTCCCCAATCAGTCTTGTTTTTTCATCTGTAAAACAAAGATAATAATAATTAAAATTGCATAAAGTTGTTGTCAACATAAAAATGAGATGGTCTGCATAAAATATTTTGTGCAGGGTCTGACATAAGTAAGTGTTCATTAAATGGTGATGACGATGTGATGACAATGATGAGGATAATGATAATAGATGCTTAATTATTTGATATATCTAAATACTTACTGTTTTATCTAGATCACAGGTTTGGGAGATCATGTAAAAATGAGAAAAAATATGTGAAAGCACTTTATAAACAACTTAATTCTGATGTCTAATAATGGTAGTGACGAGACTGGTACATAGTGGTAAGCATTAATATTGTATGTAGATTTAACTCCTAATCCAAGTAGCACTCAGTTCTATTCTGAACACACTATTGTTTTCTTTCTTTTTTTTTCCTTACTTGGGGGAATCAAGAGTTCTGATTGGGAATGGAGTTTCAATGAACCAGCAAAACACTCATCAAATGGTTTATTTTCCTAACCTTGGTGTATCAATTTCAAAACCTGAAATGTTCATTCCACATTTCACAGCCTCATTTACCTATAGTGTCATGAATGCCAAGAAAGGTGTTGATTTAACTTTACATTTGTGAAAAGTAACAGTGGGCAAACAAATACTCCTGAACTGAAGGAGATAAGCTTCTTACAAACTTGCAAGTCACCGATTTTGGTTTTGTTTTGTTTTCAAAAAACAAAAGACTTTTGATTGCTTTAATTCTTATCATAAACAGCACAAATTTCCAGATTCCCGGCTGTGTTGGGGTCCCTAACAGGAGAAGTTCATTGAATTTTCTGCCAGTATTTTCCTTCAGAGGTGCTTTCTTTTTATCTTAATTTTTATTAAATCATAACTGTATACATTTATGGGGTACAATGTGATCATTTAATATACAATGTTGAATGCTTAAATTAAACTGATTAACATAACTGCCACTTCATTTACTTATTTTTTGTGGTAAGACATTTATAATATACACTTAGTTGTTTTGAAATGTACCCTTACATTGTGCATATTAGGTGAGATTCTACCAAATACTCTCCCTACACTGTCTCTCCCCCATCTCCTCCCCTTTCTCTTCTCTCCCTTTCTTCTTTCTGGAGTATATTTGTGTTTTATCATTCATATGAATATGTAAGTGATTCTATATTGGTTTTATAATAGTATTGAGTACACTGGATACTATTTTTCCCATTCTTGAGATACTTTACTAATAAGAATATGTTTGTAAAGTCTCCCTCTTTTTATGCCTCCACAGTATTCCATGGTATACATATACCACAATTTGTTAATCTATTCATAGTTTGATGGGCATTTAGGCTGCTTCCTCAACTTGGCATTATGAGTACGGCTACAATAAACATTCTGGTGCAAATGTCTTTGTTGTAAAATAATTTTTGTTCATCTGGGTAGTTACATAGTAGTGGAATTGCAAAATTAAACAGTATGTCAACTTTTAGTTCCTTGAGAATTCTCCATACTTCTTTTCAAAAGGCTATATTAGTTTGCAATCCAATCAGCAATGTAGAAGTGTTCCCTTCTCGCGCATATCCATGCCAACATCTGCAGTTTGGGGATTTTATGATGTAGGCTAATCTTACTGGAGTTACAAAGCAGTTTTGATTTCATTTCTCTGATGATTAAAGATGATGAGCATTTTTTCATGTGTTTGTTGGCCATTCACCTGTCATCTTGGGAGAATTTTCTGTTCAAGTCTCTTGGCCACAAAGAAATGGGATTGTTTGTTCTTTTTATATTGATTAATTTGAATTCTCTGTAGATGCTAGTTATCAAAGGTGCTTTTTCAATCAATCTGCAGGTTTTCTGAGGTTAAAACCATAGCAAACTCTTTCTTCAATGTCACTGAAGAAAGATATTTTAGAGAATTTAAACATGTGGGAAAATTCTCTGGATAATTATGAACTTCAACTTTGTATCCCATCAAATTTGACTTATCCAAACTTCTCTTCCTTTCCCCTTTGATTAGCAGCATTAATGAGAAATTAATACATGGTAAGAATGAGGAGAAAAGAGGTAAAAATAGAATATGGAGTGTTTAGAATTGATAATGAGCCTTTGAAGGTTTTTCAACTTCACCTTATTCAGCAGATGCCTTCTGAAAAAATAGACTAATCAAGTCATAAAATGTTAGCTCGAAAAGGCAGAGCTACCATGAGTTAACTTTTTTCCTTTGCCAAAGAGGAAACAGATACTTTAGTTACTGGTGGGTATCCCTTCTGTGCAAGTGTTACGCTTTTCTGCATCTCTCTTGTTGGGTCTTTGGTTATCACAGAAACACTTGCCAGCAATCAGTATAATCGGTGTTGGCAAAACACAAATGTTAATGCCTTTTAATCAGCTAGGCTTTTAGAAGACTTTGGCTGGAAGCCCAGAATAATCCTACTTAGCTCTACAGATGAATGGTGCAGCAAGTTTTAAGAATTTTCATTCTAATTAATGATAGTGATAGAAATGGCAGTTGTGCTCACAGTGATAGAAGAAACCATAAAGTCACGTGTGTGTGGGCATGTGGCTGTGTGTGTCCTGACCTCACCACATGTTTCACATTCCCAGCTTTCTTCTTACATTTCCTTCTAGCTTCTGTCCTATTTAGCAGTAAGCCTGGGGCAAGACACTGCCTCAGCTACCAAATATTAGTGGAGCAAATAAACTATACCACTGTAAAAATTAACCATTAACTTAAATTTTTTTTTTTTTTTTTTTTTTTTTTTTTTTTTTTTTGCAACTGTGGGATGTATTCGGGGTGTGCGGGCCTTGTGTGTAACAAAAATTATCAATTTACTTTAATTGATACT
>CAUYPK010081399.1:0-27620 GCA_963574355.1 Loris lydekkerianus
TTTTTTCCTTAACCATAAATACAGCAGAACCTCTGTAATGTTATCCCCCCCCCCCCCCCCAAGGACTGTAATAAACTCATCTGCATAAGGAGCTAGGCTTAGTGTACTGATATGTATGTGTGGGGCAGGTCTAGTCTATGAAATTAGGTCAACTTAAGGAAGTGGTCAATGTAGGGAGGGGTTCAGCTATGGAGATTCTTTTGCACTTCTGCATCTCTTTGTAATCATCAATGTTGATGAAACTTAAATACCATTTGAGATGTGCTAGGGTCCATTAATCCAAGGCACCAGCAAGTCCTGTTAAGTTCCTCCCCGAGGCATATCTCAAATCCATCCATTCCCTGCCTTCTCCATTGCCAGCACCTCCCTAGCCACAACCATCTCACGCCTGCAGCATCTTCCTGATCTGTCTTCCACTTCAACACTTGCCCTTTCCCCCTATATAAAGCCAATGTGATGTTTAAAAAAATGCAAGGCAGTTCATGTCACGTCCTTGGTTAAAAATCTTTCAGTGGCTTCTTATATGGCTTGGAAAAGACCAAACTCAGCGCCAAGGTGTGTGCATGAAGGGGCTCCGTAGACCTTCCAATCCCCATTACTTGCCTGTCTCCTTTTTGCCTATTACATTCTAGCTTTGTCAATTTTTTTCCCCCCATTTCTAGAATGCCACCAGAAGTTTCTGGTTTGGGGAACCAGAAATTGGAACTTTATCTGGAACTTTTTAAAATCAGTCCTTGCCATAGTTGTCTCCAAGCTTCCTCCTTCTTGGAGGCCTTCTCTGACCCGCTTGCCTAAGTGCAGCCCCCCACCAGGGGCTCGCTCACATCACTCTACTGATTTCCTTCTAAATGTCCTCCCTGCCCCTAATGCATGTAAATGCCCCACGAAGGGTGCAGTCACGTCTGCCTTGGCCACCACCACATTGCTAGTGGAAGGCTGGTCGTGTGCCCTCTCAGTGGAATCAAGGAAGGATGGATGAGTGGTTGAACAGGCAAGGTCTTGCTTTGGCAGCCCTGACATAGCCTAGAGTAAAATTTATGCTGTCATTACAAGACTGTTTTACGAGATAGCAAAGATAGAACCTAGAAGTGCAAAGACCATGTCTATGAGTATCCACCAGGAAAGTGAGGTTAGCATTTGAAAGGCACAGAGAGTCGTCTGGAGTCCATCTTAGCTGTGAGAATTAGAAGTACGTGAATTATGTCCTTCAAGCCCCATTATTATAAGTGCGGGCTATTTCCATGAGGGAGAAAGGGCTTGCACAAGGAATTAGGGTCACCACCTAAATAGAGTATTTCTTTAGAGGCATAAAAATGTTTGCCATCTGTAAACTCTCTTTCCACCAGGAAGTTTGAGGTTGACTGGACTTTATCTTAGGAGCTAATCTATGCCTCACTCTGTGCCCACGACCAACTTAGAAGGGAGTTGAAATTTATAGTGTACAAAAGATTTGGCATTAAAATATTGCAGAAGTATAATAAACATTTCTGATATTTATGCACAACTTGGAGGTGAAGTGTCAAGGATATCTGTCCCTGGAACAATTCTACCCATGCCTGAGAAGGAATATACTCCCAGTGTCCTAAAGCCACCATTTTAAAAAACATAGATCAATTTTGGAAAAATGCTAACTTGTCACTGCTTCCAAAAGCAAAAACTGTGAATTGAGCTGGGTACTGGCTGCCTTCTTCCAGAGGACACCTCCGTTCTCAGCAAAGTCTCACAAAAGCAGCTTAGTTGTTTTGACCAGTCTAAGGTGGAAAACATAACGTCTCCATCTAAACATTTACAGGGTATACACTGGCACAGGAGCCGAACTTTATCCAACAGTCACTGGCGCGTCTTGTTGAAAATTGATACAGAACAGCAGCTTCGGCGGAGGGCCCCAAGTCCTCAGGCTGATTCTGACATCTGTACCATGAAAAAAAGAGACTTTCCAAGTTGCTTCACACTTGGAGGTAGCAAAAGAGACTGGAAAAGAGCACTTTACAAAACTGCTTTATTAATTCAGTAGCATGGAAGCAAATAAACATAGGATTAGAACATAATGACTTTAATTTTTAAAAATTATGGAAAGAAAAGGAAATGGTCACAGTCACTTTGTTTCTCTCCAAATTTTTTAGGACAGAAGCAGTATCTAGTATAATGATGAAAAATAATACAAATATCATAAATGCTGGGCAGATGAAAATCTATTCTATTTGAGAAGATCTTCATCTGGCAGACTTTGTGCAAATCACCTCCCTCATGCAAGGAAGAGAGATGGGTTTTTCCCTGCCACAGGAGCTAAGCCCTCCAAGCTCATGCTGTAGCGGCTGGTACCCAGGAAGAGGAGGCCGTGGGTGAGGAGGCTGCAGAGACTTGCCTCCCAGGGCACAAGACAGGCACCTCTCTCCAGAAGAGACCGAACCAGCTGAGTCCCCTCCATATCTCTAACTAAAACATGAGGCATACTGACGTGGCTTTCTTACTAGAGGTCTGCGGTGCTTAGCTCATCATCCGCCTGCAGCAGAAATTCTCAAGCATCAGGGTGATTACTAAAAGTGCAGATTTATGTCCCAGCCCAGTCTTCCTCTGTGGAAATAGAGTGGGAACCATAATTTTTAACAAGCACTAGAAGAAATTCCGAGGTGCCTAGTGCCCAGGCAACACTTAGGGAACCACTGGCTTACAGCAATGTTCCCAGCCTGGGTGGGTCATGGGATGTGTGGTCCATTGAAGTTTCACAGAGAATTTTTACCTTTTGTGTTTTTGTTTTGATAATTTCTCAAATGTTAAAAATATCCTGGATTATTTATAGCCAACACTACCGCCCAGACTTCTGCTGAAGTGTTTACAATTACGTTGGCACTGAGTACTTTTAACTTTGCCTTGGTCTAACGAGTCTTTGCACAGATTCAGATTTCTTTCTTTTAAATTACTCCATTGCCCTCTCTTGCATCTATGAATCCTCTTAAAGTTCATCCTCCTAAATCCCTGCAGATGGAGTGTTGTTTCCAATTTTTTCATGATTGTGAACGCTATAAGAAAGACTGATATGTATCTTTACATCCATATTTACATGCCTGTAATTTATATGTAATTATAATTTATACATAATTTATATTTTTCCCATCTTCTGAAGCTTTTCTATGGGATAAATTCCTAAAAGTACTCAAAGGGTATGAGCTTTTACAACTATTGGACGTTTACAGTCCTGGAAGCTGAGTGTTCACACCAGAGTGGTGCTGAAATGACATCATTTCATTTGCTCAGGTACAGAACAGAGGAAGGAAAGGGGCACATTTTGACAAATAACATGGACATACTGAATTTGGGAGGTTTATGGGATGTCCACTAAACAGTGGGGCAATGGGCTTGGAGCTCAAAAAAGAGGGCTTCTCCAAAGCGAAAGAAAGACGTGGGAAGTGCCACACCTGGGGGTGAGGGCGACCTTGAGAGCAAGGATAGGAGGGAGGAAGGGAAGGCCAGAGTTCTGGAGCGACACAGAGGAACAGGAAGGGAGATGGCAAAGGAGACCAGAAAAGAGTTCAGAGAGTAAGAGGAGAATCGGGAAGGAGAAACATCAGTGCCATAAGGGGAGAAAAAGTTCTGAGAAGGCCTGAACGATCCCTACGTAAGCTGAGACTGACCCTAATTTTCTTGTTCAGTGAAGTAGGTTACAAAATACTATGCTCTATATAATATCAATTTTCAACAAAAAATTAGATACACCCAAATGCTTAAAAAAAATTCCTGAAAGAAATAAGAGCAGCATGAAAAAAAAAAAAAAAAAAAAAAAAGCAAAAAGCAAAAGCCTAGAGTGTTTTGAGAATCAGGAACAGGAGGATGGGGCAGGGGAACTTTAACTTTTATTTTGTACCATTTTGTACAGTTTGAATTTATTGTCATGAATGTACATCACTTTCTCACTAATGTTTTAAGGACCCATCAGCAGTATGATATTAAATTACCAGAGAGGAGAAGAAAGATGAGATTGAAAAGAAGCCATTTCTTTAGCAAGAGGGGAGACATGGGTGACCTTTAGCAGAACGGGTTCAGGTGGGACTGTGAAGGCACTGCCATGGCCTGAAACACTGCTTCTTCAGCTTCACCAAGCAGAGAAGTCACCAGGGCATCTTGTGAAAATGCAGATACTGATTCAGCAGGTCTGGCTGGGACTCCCCATTGCTAACAGCCTTCCACACAATATCAAGGTCTAAGTGCTATACTTTCGAGTTGCACAATAAAGCACCCAGAATGCAGGGGGAGACCTTAGGGCAAAGAGACCACTACTTCCTACAGTGTGTCCCTGGAAGATGAACCCTAAGGCACACTCTGATGAAGAAGATTCCACAAGCAACAGGCTTGAGAAATACTCCACACCACCCTCCTGAGTCACATTAGGTCTGAGTGTTTCATTGAGAATTTTGGTATTGGTTTTTCGCTTGGGCACTCCTAACAGGTAGGGTTAGTCCTGTAGAAATGAAAATATGTCTACCCCATTAGAATCCAATGTTCATAACAGTCATCCTGGAAGGTGTGGGGGAGCAGGAACTCAGGAGTATACAGGAGGGACGCTGAAGTATGAAAAAGAACTATGTTTTGTCTCCAGTGCAACAACAGCAGAGGTCTCATAAAGGTGAGAGAATTTCAAAAATGGACCTTGTTGGGAACATGCACCAGTAAGCCTGGTGCTCCTCCACAGCACATGCTAGAATGCCATCAGATATTGTAAAATTTTATTCCTAATATTTTTGGCCCTTCTGAAACTTAGCCTAGCACCAGCCCCAAAGCCAGTGGATGAGCATACTTGTGAACGCGTAAACCTGGGTGCATTTGGACTACCAGAGCCTCCAGCAGACAAAAGCCAGATCCACAGACGACCTGATCTCCCTCTTGACGATGCTGAGCTTGGCATGAGAACAAACTGCCCTCCACACTGATGAAGAACAGGCTGGGAGAGGCTGGGCAGCACTGATCTTTTCTCACCTGCTGCGATGGAGCAACTGAGACCAAAAGAATCTCAGTGCTCAAATAACCTGCCAGCAGCCCTGAGTCACCTGCTCAGGACCTCCAGGTCTTGGCTGTCCTGAAGGCCTTTTCAGATGCTCTTCATAGATTGTACAGCTGAGCAGTGAGTTTCTGTGGGAGACTGGATTTCAAAGGGCCCCTCCATGTAGACGAGAGTGGAAACCATTCACCCTGGCATGCCTTTATCTTTTGAAAATACTGCCTCCTCTCTACCTTCTAAACTTGGCAGCAGAAAGTCCAAGCCTTATGAGGCAACTTGCACAGGGATTCAAATAACACCAAATTGGCCATAAAAGATGCTCTGAAGCCTGTGCATTCACAGCTGCGTGTTCCATCCCCTCGGCTCTCCATCAGCTGCCTGCACAGCCAGTCTCAGCTGTGGTGTGTCTCTTAGATTTTCAAGGGAGGGAAGCGGGTCTGCAAAATTCCCTTTCTCTTGGGCCTTCAGATTTATATACTTTTGAGAATGAATATATTCAAAAGCACCACACACGTGGTGACTCCCTCAGAAACATTAAGGTATGGGATAAAACAGAGACACATGCCCGTTACACAGAACAACATGTACACTCAGCGCAACTAAGCCTGACACTCTGGGGCCCCAGGAGGACCGACTGTTGTTCACCTTAATGCTGTTTTCAGTGCCAAACTGCAGGGTTCCCTCCCTCCACATACAGAGTGATGGCAAAGGGGCCCAACATAGTTTTACTATTCATCTAACAAATACACATTCCAAACACTCAATTTGTCTTCAAATATCCTCCTTATCACACACACTAAACACACTTTAAACTCTCAGGAGAGGTATTCGGGAAGCGAGAGCTGGTTCCGCCCGCCCCTGCGGGATGCCACATACCAGCAAACATGTAGCAGGCTTACCTTTTGTTCCCCATTCCAATGTGTTGATTGGAAAGAGTTTAGAAGCTAGTTTCCAATCTATAATGAGAAATATTTTGTCCTCTATTTTTATAGGAAGCACTTTAATTGCCATTAACATCATGGAAGTGAGCACAGACCCAGGAGAAGGTATACCCTTGAAATCATTTATTCACAAAAGGCAAAAATACTTCAAAAAAAAAAAGTAGAAGACATGGGTGGGAGAAGACCTTACATAAAGTTACGCCTTTAGAATTTGTTTTAAAGTTCTGTTTGAGTTTCTCCACCCAGGAGCTGGGTACAAGTTCTGTATCTTCACCCGTTAACCAAAATAGGATGAGCAGAGCTTCATTTACTAGTGGGACTCTGATTCATGTCCTAAATTCCATAATACAACTGCAACCAGATGGGAGTGATTTGGGGGGAAGAATCTTCTCTAGTGTCCGGAAGATAAAATAATGCGTTTGAGGACCTCATCACAAGGTTTCTCACAGGGCGAACATAATGACCAAATTAAAATCATTCAAAGTTCCAAATGACTTTAAAAACTACAGAGTTACCTTGGGTGACTTGCGTAGGGACAAGAGAAACTCTGAAACCAACTCTGATCCCTGTCTTTCCTGACTAGCTGGGACACGAAAACCTCACCAAGGCCTAAATCCCTTGCTTCTGGGGTAAGAAAACCATGGAGACGTGCCCCAAGTAAGGAACACTCTGGGCTGGGAACACCCTGCCTGTGGGGCCGCAGGCATTTCCCCTTTTGAGAAGGCGGGCCTGGAAACAGGCCTAGACAGTAACAAGAAAAGCATCACTTTCCAAGGTAGGAAACCCAGTCAGGGAATGAAAGGCGGGCCACACTACCCGGTGGTCATCAGACAGCCAGGGCGCGCCGAGCGCTGTCCACCAGGAGCTGACTCCTCCCATCTCGGCCCAGCCCGCAGGGAATCCTTCTCCCGTCCACTGTTTGACCAGCACTGGGGTGACCACCAGGCTGCGCCAGATCCTCAGCCAGAGGGAGAACAGAACCGCAAACCCCACTGCCGCCAGGACAGCCCTCGCATTACCTTTTTGCTTGTTGAAAAACAGCAGAGGGGGCGCGGCCCGGGGCCCTCGCGGCCCGGGGCCCTCGGGGCTCTGGTTGGAACCCGCCGCATCCGCAGGTGTCCGCGGGGACGTGGGCCCCTCCGGCGCCGGGGCTCCGTCTCCCGAGAGCAGCTCGGGCCGGGCCTGGGGGGCGGCGGGGCGGGGGCTGGGCGCGCCCTCCTCGACCCGCGCGCCTGGCTCCTCCCGGATGGCGTCCAGGGCGCCCGGCTTCATGGGCGGCGAGTCCTGCTCCCGCTTGGGGCTCTCCTCCGAGGCCGAGGACGCGTCGCATGACTCGATGATGAGATCGCTGTCCAGCTCGGCTTCGCGCTCCTCCCGCAGGATGCTGTACTGGATGGACGGCGAGGCGGGCGAGGGCGGCGGGCCGCCCACGTGGCCGAAGGTCACGTAGCCCGAGGGCAGCGCGTCCTCGGCGGCCATCGGGTCCTCCGACACCAGCTCGATCTCCGAGTCGCCCGATTCCGCGCTGCTGGCCTCCTGGTCCAGGGGGCTGGGGATGGTCGGCCGTCCAGCCCTAGCCTTGACCGCGGGCCTGTCGGCCACCTGGCCGGCCGGCCGCGGGCTCTCGGCGGCGTCGAAGGTCAGCGCCTGGGTCTCCTTAATGGCGGTGATGAGCTCGTCCTCGGAGATGCTGCCTTTCCCTGGGGACTCCGCAGCAGATGGCTCTGTCGTCCCACAGACCCGAGGAGCCAGAGAGGCACACACAGGGACAGACAGATGGACAGAGAGAGAAAAAACAAAACAAAATTCCATTAGATGCTTTGCTTGAGAAACATATTTCATTAGCACAAAAGTGGTCTGTTTCCAGGGCAATACTGGAAAGATGGGTTCTGACTGCTGACGCCCCGTTAGTCAGTTTTGCACGTTTGTCTATCTTAATCCAGAGATTTTTTTTTTTTTTTAAACGACCCAGCGACAGAACTTCAGCTGTTTCTTTTTGTTTCAATGCAGCATAGATTCTAGAAGTCTTTAGTCTAATTTGATTCATGCTCTTGGGGAAGTTTTTCAGTTTTCACAGATTTCATCAGATAATCTGATGTACATAACTAATTGGGCCCACCAATACCAACAAATCTGGAAATCATCCACTATTCCCACAGTCTCTCCTCTAGTAACTGAGATAAGTAATTTGGAGGCTTGGCTACAACCTGACTGCTGAGCTCTATCAATATTTTTACCCGCTTCTAGTGGAGACTGTAACTGGGGGGAATAATGTAAGAGATAATTTTTGCCAATTCCACCAAGCAGACTGTGTGGATTGCCCTTATGCATACTACCATAAGCCTTGGGCAACCTGCTGCAGGCTTCACCTGCACTCACCTCCTCCAGAGAAGAACAAAGCCTGTGAGTCACCCAGGCCCCTGGGGGAACGCCTGCCTTCTGCCCGAAGTTTATCCAGATGGCCTGAAGGCTGCAATCCTTATCTTGCTCTTTCTCTCAAGGAGAGACCTGGGATCACCATGACAACAGTGTTCTGCAGCTTGGTTTTCCCTTGCCACACAGCAGGGCCTTCTTTCAGAATATCTTAGACACTGTTCCTTGGGTCCTTTTGTGAGCAAGAACTAGCTGGCATTTCTCCAAAGCTTTGAGGTCTCTGAGGGGGATCTGTGCCTACTGCTTCAGGATTTTGGGGGAACCTTGATGGATAAAACAATTTTGATTTTTCTAATTTTTATAAAGCAGAATTGATTCATTCATTCATGTTTTATTGAGAACCTAGTGTCTGTCAGGCCCTTTTCAAGGCACCTGGGTTATATTAGTGAATGAAACAGACAACAAAATTTTTTTACAGATATCCTAGTAGGAGGAACACAATATATATGTAAATAAATGTTTATTATTTTGTAAATAAGTATTGTTTATATTACTTAAATAATAATAAATGTTTATTATTTTATAAATAATTATATTACTTACATGATAATAAATATATAGTATTTATGGTATATAAATAGTATATTAGAAAATGCTAAGTGTTATGGGAAAATGTAGAGTAGGGTAAGGGACAAGGTGGGGCAGAGAAAGGATATGATCTATGAGCTATGGGCTTTTGTTCCTTTAGTAACTAAAAAAAACACTTCATTATCTCTCACATGATTGATGTTTTTAAAAAATTATTGTATGATTCCAAACTCTGTTTTTATAGCAGTTATTTTCCTAAGTTGTGCACATATTCTTTAATTTCAAATAGCACAAAAGTCTGAGTGTTTATATCAGCTTACTCCTGAAGGGCAGGCAAGAACAAGGAGAAAGAAAGTAAGAAGTCGAGGCTGCTGTAAATTAAGGGATGTCCTGTACATCCAGAGCACCAGCAGCAGCTTCGTCGCAGCCCCCTTTGTTGAGCATCGACTAGGTGTCAGGCACTTTACATAGTGGAAATGGGTTAAAAGACTTGTCCAAGGAAATACAGTGGTTTTTCTCTTTTTGCCCCCTCAAGTCCATTCTAATCCTTCTCTGCCCTATTCTGTCCTCTGAGAGGCTGATCTATATAAAAGGGATTACCCAGGATCCCTTCTCCTCTGGTTTCTGGGGTTTCTTTTTTTGGTTTTCTGTTTTGTTTTGTTTTTGTTTGTTTGTTTTTTCTTCAGCCTATAGGAAGCATGAAGGTCTAGGAGGAGGGAATTATCGTCGAGATGTTTATCCCCTCTGCTGCTTCTGAAGTTCCAGCACTTTGCACATTTCAGGGATTCTGGTCCTGCTTGGTCCATTAGGTCTAGGGGTGGTACTAGCTCCCAATGGCTTTGCCATCATTTATTGGTTCTTTTGACCATCTTTACACACCTATCAATAGCCCATTCTTTAAACTCTCTTCAATTACAATCTTGAGTGTGTCACTTGTTTCCTGCCAGGACTCCAGATGATAAAGGCACCTGGCTAGAAATGGTTTGGCTTGAATTTGAACACATTTTTCTATTTCTTGTGTTTTTTCCACTATATCATGCTATACCTGTTTAAAAGCAGTTTGGGGTTTGAGGTGGGCAAGTTATATTTTGGAGGACGAGAAAGAAGAAGAAAAGTAAACTAGAAAACCACATGCCAAAGAATAAAGCTGGACTCCTGCCTTAGGTCATACTCAAAAATTTCATTCAAATCAATTGATAACCTAAATAGAACAGCTAAAACAATAACATCCCAGAAGCGAACACAGATGGGAATCTTAGTGATCTTGGATTAGATAATAATTTCTTAGCTATGACCCCAGAAACAGAAGCAACAAAGAAAAATGGATTAACTGGTCTTCATCAAAATTTGATGCTTTAGAGGACACCATCAAGAACGTGAAAGCACAGTTCACAGAATGGGAGAAAACATTTGTGAATAATATACTATGAGGTAGATACTGATGAGGGGCATATATCTAGAACGTATAAAACACTGGGAGGACTAGAAGCAGCCTGAGCCCGTAGCTCTTGAAGAGAGGATCAAAAGATGCAGGCAGATGCTTATCTACAGATGGCTCTTCTTGGAAAGAACATAAAATGCCAGAGAAGCAATAGAAAGCATTTAGAGTGAAGGACAAGGTGATGGGGAGATTCATTTGGCAAGATTAAAGGAAACTTTGGGGAGGCATCCACACATGGGGAAGGACGGGGGTGGACCCTGGGGCTCCATGTTCACCCTGCAGGCACTGTGACCTAGCTGAGAGGCCTCTACCACCACCACTGGTCTCTGAGTGGCAAGTTACTTGGAGGTTATACAGAGATACACACTGGAGAGTGGGTTCAGCAGGGATGTGATGGCTACCAATTCCACGTCACTGCAACTGACGCCATTCTGAGCTCTCAGGTGCAGGGTGCCAGGTATGTACAGGGGCTCAGAACTACAACAGCAGCCTTTGAATTGCCCCTGCTGGGCTGGAGTGGGAGTGGACAGAGCAGATGCTCCCCTTTGCCCCTGTGACTGGGAGCTGAGCATGTCTCGCTCCCTGAGCAGAGGGGATGCCTGAGGGGCCACAGATACCACCTGAGATGCCTCCCAGTGGCTGCTTCACTGGGACCTGGGCCAGGGGCAACCTCAGCCACATGGTGGTCCCAGATCACTCCCAAAACCTTGTGACCCTCAAACTGTTTTCCACTCTGTGTGGCTCTACCTCTGGATTCTGAATTGCTGGAGCTATGGCACCCATGCAGCCCACTTCTTCAGTTCTGGCACTGCAGTCTGACATCATGGCCTTGCCCAAATAGTTCCTATCCTGTCACCAGGCTGTAGCTCTAGCTCTCAGACTCCAACTGCAGCTGGACTGGAGGCTCTGCCCCAAGGCTTCACTGCAGCTGCTGGAATTGTAGCTTTGCCTTTCTGAGGTTACAGTGCTGACTCTGGAACCCAAAACTCTGTCCCTGTAGCTTCAGTCCTACCGCTAGGCCCATGATTCTACCCGTGAGATTCCAATGCTGTGCTTAAATTCCAAGACCCCACATATAAAGTTCCACCACTGCTATTAGGCCTACATAACCAACCCAGGACAATGCTCTTCCAAGGACCCTACAGATTCCAGCACCATTATACCTGGACCCAGTTTGAGCAAATGCCCACAGTACAGAAACCCATGACCACTGCCTAGATAGCCTTATAAAGCTGCCACTGTCACCTGTGTGGGAAGACAGAACAATTCCCACAACTCCAGCCTCCATGGAGAGAAGTATTACCTAGGCTCTAACTTGAGTTTCTGATACTGATCTGGGAGCAATCCACAACCCCCACCCTACGATCATCCAGCACTAGTTTGAACTGTGGTAATCACAGTGGAATGGGAGAAAACAGCTGCATTACAGGCTCTCAGTGTGCCCACCTATTTCTGCTGGATCAACATTCCACAGCAGGACAGAAATGTGCCATCTAGGGACTTGCCCTTCTTTTTACTAAGTAGGAGAATTCCCAGCAAAGAACAGATGCCCTTCAAATCTAAAAGGCCTGAGTTGAGAGAAGAAGATTCACATGAGAAGAAACCAGCAAAAGATCTCTAGCAACATGAAAGAACAAAACAGTTCAAAACCCCAAAAGGATCACAATGGACCTAAAGTAGTAGACCACAACCAAAAAAAATTGCTGACATGTCAGAAATGGAATTCAGAATATGGGTGGCAAATAAAATGAATAAAATTAAAGAGAAAGTTGATCACTCCCCCCAAAAAGCAAAAAAAAAAAAAAAAAAAAAATTCAAGAAATCAATTTAAAAAAATGAAAAAGTCACTAAAGAAATAGTCAACATAAGAAAGGATTAAATAGAATTTAAAGAAATTAGACAGTCATTTAGGGGCTTTAAAATACAGGAGAAACCTTCAGTAATAGGCTAAACCAAGCAGAAGAAAGAATATCAGAGCTTAAATACAAAGCTCTCAAACTAAACCAGGCATTCAGAGATGTAGAAAAGAGAATAAAGATTGAACAATCACTCAGAGAAATATGGGACTGTGGAAAGCAAACTTCTGTATGAATTATAGGTATTCCTGAGAGAGAAGAAAAAATAACAAGAAATAGGAGAAATCTATTCAAAGGAATTATTGAGAAAAACTTCTATGGTGTTGCCAGAGATTCAGGTATCCAGCTATACAAGATAGTCACTGAATACTAGGAAGATTCATAATAAATTGGACAACAGGACATCTCCAACATACATAGTTATCAAGTCAGAGTTGAAACTGAAGGAGAAAATTCCACAAACAGCAACATAAAAGTAACAAGTACCTACAAATGAAAATTCAGCAGGCTAACAGGCTTCTCAACAAAGACTTTAGAAGCCAGAAGAGATTGAGGACCCATCATCAGCTCCTCTTAAATATTAATAGAATAACTGCTAATCAAGAATCTTATATCCTACAAAACTAACTTTCATAAAACAATGGAGAAATAAAAGACATACCTAGATAAGCAAATGCTAAAGGAATTTGTCACAAATAGAACTTCATTATAGGAAATACTCAGAATTGCATTATACATTGATCGGCACAACAGATACTCATCAGTGTACTACCAGCTAAAGCTTATAGCTCTCTCAAGAAAAAAAAGCACAAGCAGGAAAACAAAGTGATAAGGTATTATATAACATGATGACCAGAACAGCAGTGAACGCCCCACTCAGAAGATAGATTGGCTAAATGGATGACAAAATAACTCAAGTACCCACTGTCTCCAGGAAACACATCTAACCAATAAAGGATTCACACAGACTCAAGATTAAAAAAAAAGATTCCATGTAAACTGAAAGAAATGGCAGGTGTAGCCATTCTAATATGCAATAAAATAGACTTTAAATCAACAATGATAAAAAAAGAAAAAAAGATGCTCATTATATAATGATAAAGGGAGCAATTCAACAAGAACATAAAACAATCCTAAATATATATGCACTTAACACAGGAGCTCCCAGATTCATAAAGTAGATCCTACTAGACCTAAGCAAAGAGATAAACAGTAGCATTGTAATTGCAGGGAACTTCAACACTCCACTGACAGAGCTGGACAGATCACTGAAGCAGATAATCACTAAAGAAACACTGGACTTAAATGGGACTCTAGAACAAAAAGACCTAAGAGACAATTAAAAAACATTGTACCCCCAAATTACTGAATATACATTCTTCTCATCAGCACAGGGAATTCTCTAAAATTCATCATATCTTAACACACAAAACATGTCTTGACAAATTCCAAAAAAATCAAAATCATACAATATATCTTCTTAGACTTCAATGGAATAAAACTAGAAATC
This sequence comes from Loris lydekkerianus, assembly GCA_963574355.1. Taxonomy (NCBI): domain Eukaryota; kingdom Metazoa; phylum Chordata; class Mammalia; order Primates; family Lorisidae; genus Loris; species Loris lydekkerianus. Next base: position 13,703 of record CAUYPK010081399.1, read on the forward strand.
AATTCCAAGAGAAACACTCAAATCTATACACAGTCATGGGAATTAAACAGTCTGCTGATGAATGATCCTTGGGTCAATGATAACATTAAGATTAAAATCAAAAGATTTCTTAAACTGAAGAATAAGGGTGCTGTAAGTTATCAAAAGTCTGTGGGATACGGCAAAAGCAGTCCTAAGGGGAAAATTCATAGCACTAAAATGCCTACATCAAAAGACAAAAATTAAAAAATCACAATTTAAAAATCTAATGTCATGTCTCAAAGAACTAGTAAAGGAAGAGAAGACCATACCCAAAGCCTACAGAAGAAAAAAATAACAAAACATAAAAGAAGAACTAAATGAAACTGAATTTTTAAAAATAATACAAAGAGATCAACAAAACAAAAAGTTGGTTCTTTGAAAAGATAAACAAAATTGACAGACTTCTTGCTACATTAACCAGAAATAGAAAAGAACCAAATAAGCTAAATCAGAAATAAAAAAGGAGATATTATAACTGATACCACAGAAATGCAAACCCTCATTCATGAATACTATGAAAATATCCATGTATATAAAATAGAAAACACAGAGGAAATGGACAGATCAGGAATAAATAAAACTCCTTAATAGATCAATAGAGAACAGCAAGATTGAAGCAGTAATAAATAAAAAAAAAATCTGCCCACAAACAGTGCCTTAGACCAGACGGATTTACAGCTGTATTCTACCAGACATACACAGAAGAATAGAAATTATTCCATAACTAGAGAAGGAGGGAATTCTCCATAACTCATACTATGAAGCCAGTATCATCTTGATTGAGGAAAAGATAACTACAGATCAATATCCTTTATGAATACAGATGGAAAAAATCCTCAGAAAAATACTAGCAAAATGAACTCAATAGCACATACAATAAATAATTCACCATAACCAAGTAGGCTTTATCCCAGGGATGCAAAACTTTGTTTTGCTTCTCTTTATGTGGTTAATCACAAATGTAAAGAGAAGCAAAACAAAGTTCATGTGATTATCACATATAAAGAGAAGCAAAACAAAGTTCATGTGATTATCTCCATAGATGCAGGAAAAGTGTTCAACAAAATCCATCACCTTTTCATGATTAAAAAAATCCTTAACCAACTAGACATAGAAGGAATGAATATACCTTCTATGGTCAACAACATATTGAATGGGGAAAATGTGAAAGCATCCCCCTAAAAACTGGAACAAGACAAGAGTACCCACTGTCACCACTGCTATTCAATATAGTACTACAAGTGCTAGCCAGAGAAATTGGGCAAGAGAAAGAAACATGGTACCCAAATCAGAAAAAAACATGCCAAACTAATACTTTTCACTGAATTATATGACCTTGTATCTATAAAATCCCAAAGATTCCAGTAGAAGACTCCTAGAATTGACAAATTAAGCAAAGTCTTACATTACAGAATTTATGCACACAAATCAGCAGCATTGCTATGTACTAATAACAGTCAAGCTGAGAGTTAAATCAAAGACTCAATACCATCCACAATAGCTACAAAGAAAATAAAATACTTAACCTAGGAAATGAAATGTCAGTACAGGAAGAAATGATGAAAGAAATCACAGATGACACAAACAAATGGAAAAATATCTCATGCTTACTGGACTGATAGAACCAACATTGCTAAAATGTCTATTTTACCCAAAGTGATTTATAAATTCAATGCAATCCCCATCAAAATATGAATGTCATATTACCCAAATCTAGAAAAAAATGAATCTACATTTCAATCCGAACCAAAATAAGCCCCCAAAGCCAAAGAAATTTTAAGAAAAAAAAAAAAAAAGCATAAATATGCATAAATAATGCATCCTACATTATCAAACTTTAAAATATATTACAAGGCTATAGTAACCAAAATAGCATGGTACTGGTATAAAAGTAGAGACATAGTCCAATGGAACAGAATAGAGAACCCAGATATAAAACCATCTACTACAACCAACTGATCTTTGACAAAGCAGACAAACAACATAAACCAGGGAAAGGAAGCCCTACTTAATAAATGGTGCTGGAAAACTGGACAGCCACCACAGAAGAGTGAAGCATATTCCCTATCTCTGGCCATATACAAAAATTAATTCAAGATGGACAAAAGAATTAAATGTAAGGTACGAAACTACAAAAACTTTAGAAGAAAATGTAGGAAAAACTCTTCTAGACATGGACCTAGGTAAAAAATTTGTGGATAAGACCCTAATGACAATTACAGCAAAAACAAAATGGGACTTGATTAAACAGATTCTGCATAGCAGTGGAAATAATCAGCAGAGTAAATAGAAAACCACCAAATAGGAGGACATATTTGAAAACTCTCCATCTGATAAAGAGCTAATACCTAGAATCTACAATGAACTCAGACAAATCAGCAAGAATAAAACAACCGCAATTAAAACTGGGAAAAATATGTGAATAGAAGTTTTTCAAAAGGAGATATACAAATAGGCAGCAAATGTATGAAAACATGTTCAACATCACTAATTATCAAAGAAATCCAAATTAAAAACACAATGAGATATCACCTTTTCCATATCAGGATGGCCATTATTAAAAAGTCAAAAAACAACAGATGCTGGCATGATGCAGAGGGAAAGGAACATTTATACACTGTTGGTTGATATACTAATATACTAACATTAGTTGTTTACTAATATATTACAAATTAATATAACCTCTGGAAAATATATGGAGATTCCTCAACGAAATAAATACAGACTTACTATTTGACACAGCAATCCCACTACTGGATACTATCCTAAGGAAAAGAAGTCATTTTATCAAAAAAGACACCTGCACTTGAGTGTTTATTACAGTACAATTTACAATTGCAAAGATGTGGAATCAATCTTAGTATCCATTAATTCTTGAGTGGATTAACAAAATGTTACACACATACATACACATACAACATAAACTACTATTCATTCCATGAAAGGAATGAATTATTTTGCAGCAATTTGGATGGAATTGGAGGCCATTATCCTAAGTAAAGTATCTCAGGAATAGAAAAACAAACACTACATGGACTCTCTAATAATTCGGAACTAATCACTAGGTACATGAGAGCACAGGGTGAAGTAAAAATCATTGGAAATCTAGAAGGGGTAAGTGGGGAAGAAGGGAGGAGTAAAAATCTACCTACTGGGTATAATAAACACTGTTCAGATGATGGGCACCCTCATAGCCCTGACTTAAGCATTACTGAAGTTATCTAAGAAGCAAAAACATTTGTACCACCTTAGTATTTTGAAATAAAAAATAAAACTATTAGAACTCAATAATAAAAAGATAAATAACCCAATGAAAATGGACAAAAGACTTCAATAGACAGTTTCCAAAGATGATTTACAAATGACCAGAAATCACATGGAAATATCCTCCACATAATTATTCATCAGAAAAATCCAAGTCAAAATCACAAAGAGATACTACTTCACATCCTCTACAAGAGCTTTAATCAAAAAGTCAGATAATAACCAGTATTAGTAATGATGTGAAAAAATTGGTTCCCTCACATATTGCCGGTGGCATTGAAAAATAGTGTAGTTGTTTTAGACAAAAGTCTAGCAGTTTTTCAAATGCTTAAGCATAGAGTTAACATATGACCTAGCAACTGCATTCCCAGTTATCTGCCTAAGAGAAATGAAAGCATATGTACATGCAAAAAATTGTACAAAAATTTTTTCAAGAGTATTATTTCTTATAGCCAAAAAAGGGTAGAACCAACCCAATGCCCTTTAACTGATGAATGGATAAATAAAATATGGTACATATCCATATAATGGAATATTACCTGGCCATAAAAGGAAGTACCAATATGTGTTATAACATTAAAACAACATGCTAAGGGAAATAAACCAGCCAAAAAGGACCACATACAATATAACTCCACATGTAAGAAATGTCCATATTAAGTAAATTTATAAAGACTGTAATGGTTTTAGGGAGAAGAAGATTTGGGGAATGAGAAAAAGTGCAAAGTTTCTTTATAGGGTAATAAAAGTGGTGTAAAATTTATTGTGGTGATGGATCACAACTCTATGAATTTCTGAGAACCACTGAAATGTACACTTTTAATGAATGAGTCACATGTTATGTGGATTATATCTCAACTGTTTGTAAAAAAGACAGAAGGAAGCTTGTCCCTGAATCCACTTAAAGAAGAACTATGTGATCCACACTGAACTATACCATGAGTGAGAAGTAACTTTAATTATGTTAAGCCATCAAACTGGGTTCTGCCCTAACTACTTGCCTCAGTTCACTGGTAACTTCCATATCCCTTTGAGCTCTCCCCTTATATGACTTATCAAAAACAGTTGACATGCTGTCCACTCCTCCTTTGGTGTCTGCAATATTGCCCTCTTCAGATTTTCCTCCTGGCTCTTCTGATCTCACTTTGTGAGCCCCTCACCCTTCTCTTTCCAGACATTACATGTTGACCCTCCCCAGAACTCCACCTTACACTCTCTTCCCTCCCCACTCCAGCAAGGTGATATTACCCGCTTCCACCATCAACAGGTCCCAGTTACCATCACTGTACTGATGACTCAGAATATTCTGTCTCTCCTAGAGAATGAGAAGAAAGTAAGAGAATGGGCTAAGTTCAACTGCATTGTACCAAGTGCTAGGTAATCGAGGAGGTTGCATTTGAACTGGGATAAGAATAAAAATAGAGCCTTGAAAGGCAGACATAGTGCAAGAAGAGTGAACTACACAAGCAAAGATATGTAGGTGAAAAGGGAAGAGAGGTATGTTCAAAGAATTGCAAATTCAAAAGTTAAACTGCAGTACTGGAGATGATTGAAGGTGATATGACCAGAGAGGTAAGTGAGCCCCTAGTCATGGAAGGCCCTGGAAACCTGATTAAAAGTCAATATTCATCAGGCAGGTGATAGGTTAGGACGGGTTAGGATGAACTTAAAAGAGAAAGAAGTTGGAGGGCCAGGTGTGATGGCTCTTACCTGTAATCCTAGCACTCCGGGGGGCTGAGGTGGATGGATTGCTTGAGATCAGGAGTTCAAGACCAGCCTAAGCAAGGGTGAGACCCCATATCTATTGTAAATAGAAAAATTAGCCAGGTGTAGCAGCAGGAGCCTGTAGTCCCAGCTACTCAGGAGGCTGAGGCAGGAGAATCATTTGAGCCAGGAGTTTAAGGTTCCTGTGAGTTAGGTTAATGCCACACACTCTACCCAGGGTGACAGAGTGAGACTCTGTCTCAAACAAACAAACAAAAAGGAGTAGAAGGAGGATGACCCATTAACATGATCATGCAATAGTGAGTTATGACAACCTAATGAGTTGTGGTGGCCATAGGACAGACAGGAGAAGAAAATTCAAGAACACTGGAGAGAGAGAAGTCATAGACATGAGTTTGATTCATGTGATGAGTAAGGAAAAGGGGGGTGTTGAAAGCCACTCAGATATGGTGAGTTTGGGTGAGTAGAATGAACAGGGATCTTATGCCTAGAAACAGGGAACTCAGAACAGTGAGCTACCTTGATGAGACAGGAGAAGAAAGTTCTTATCTTAGGTGTTTCCTTCCCTTCTGGGGCACACATCCTTCCAGTTTCTCAGGTAGAAGGTCTCTGAGCACTCAGACAGCTGTGACTGACCAAACTCCTGCTTGTACGATATCCCTAGGAGACCACATAGCAGGGAAGCCCCCTTGGGCCCTTGGATCTAATGCCACACCATTCAGGACAGGGCTGGTACCCCCCACGTTCTGTACACCTGGTAGCCCCTGGGCAGATCTGAATTTATGTAATGATCTGATTAAACTCCATCTCTTCATCCTCCCCCATTCTCCCTGACCCCAGACTGAAAGCATCACAAGGACAGAGGCAGCCAAGGTATATCTGTTCACTGTCATATCCCTGGCACCCAGCACGGTGCCTGCCTGACACACAGGAGGTACTTGATAAATGGTGTTTGCACAAGAGCTAGCTCAAATTTTTGGAAACATAGTACTCAATCAAGTATCAAAACTATCCTCAGAAATTCAGAAGTAGTAGACGTAGGTCTAGATGAAGACCGTGCATCTGTATTTTGTAACTCCATACAAGGTCTGACAATTAAGTTTGTGAACTTGCCACCATGTGTTTATACTTGCAGAACTATACAAATAGCTCAGTGAGGTTTTATAACCTTGGTATATCAGGGTCTCATAGTTAGGGTTGTGTTGATGTATATAGTGTCTTGCTGAGTAATGTTCATTATTGTTGCCTATTTTTGTATGCCATTGCAAGAATGTTGAGGCTTGAATTAGAGCAATGAACAAACACATGTAAGCTTCTTGTTAAACCTGTCAAAAGTGGAAGTGAAATCGGGAAGATGTTAGTTCAAGATTATGGGGATGATGCCATGAAGAAAATGACAGTGTAAAAATGGATTAAATATTTTTCTGAGGGGAGAGAAAGCATTACTGATGAAGAGAGGTCAGGGCAGCTAATAATAAGCAGAACTGACAAGGACATTGCAAAAATTCAGGGAATTATGCCTCAGAATCATCAGCTGGCTGTGAGAAGCATAGCAGACCAAGTAAGCATTGACAGAGAAACAGGAAAATCTTAACTAAAAATCTTGGCCAAAAACTCGTGGCTCTTGTATCACAACAATGCACCAGTTTGCACAGCACTGTCTGTGAGAGACAATGTACCAGTCCACAAAGCACCATCTGTTAGGGAGTTTTCAGCTAGTAAATAAATGACTATATTGGAACACTCTCCCTACTCACTTGATCTGTCCCCCCAGGACTTTTTTCTTTATCTGAACATAAAGGAAATACTAAAAGGAAGACATTTTGATGACATTCAAGACATTAAGGGAACTATAACAGCTCTGATGGCCATTCTAGAAAAAGAGTTCCAAAATTGCATTGAAGGGTGGACTAGAGACTCGCTTTGGTGCATAGCTTCCTGCAGGGAGTACTTTGAAGATGACCATAGTGATATTCCACAATAGGTATGTAGCACTTTTCCTAGGATGAGTTTATGAACTTAGTTGTCAGACCTTTATGGTATGCTTATAGTCACCAGTTAGGGTTGCCAGATTAGCAAATAAAAATGTAGAACACTCAATTAAATTTGAATCTCAGCTAAACAATACTTGGTTTTTAGTGTAAGTATGTCCCACAAAATATTTGTATTTTATCAGGCTACCCTCCTTTCAGTTGAAAACTACTAAGTCAGATCATTCAGAAAAGAAGGCTCAAGAATCTTTCTTAATTTACTCAAGAATAAGGATGATTCCAGACAATCATAGGGTGTGGGAGGAAAAGGCCTGATGAGTTCTATCTTGGGCTAGTGAAGATACCGCCTTAAAAATAATTCATCCTTCGTGTGACTCAAAAGTAACTCAGCAGCACTGGTAGACATTGGCCTCTGTTATTAATGGGAACTAAAAATTTAATAAAATATCAGGATGAATCAGGAAAAAATTAGCCCAAAAAGAAGTTTCCCTACCTGTGTTAAAGGCCTTACAAACCTCTCACTGACATATTGTCAAGACTGACACAGCAAAGCTAGAAACATTCAACTAAAGTCATCCAGTGGAATATGAAAACTGAAGAATCACCTCCCTCCCACATCGCACGCGTCATGTGTTCACTGCTGCTAGTGGTGAAGATATAATGGAGAGGGATACAAGGACAGGTGAGTCTGGGCTGTTTTACCACCAAGTCTCAGGTGCTCATTTTCCACGAGGCATCCACAGGGATCATTTGAAACCCCAAGTCTGATCCTTCCATTTCATCCTTCCTGTCCCCACTCCAGCCACACTGGTCTTGCAGCTATTCCTTAAACACATAGGACATTCCCAGCTTGGGGCTATTATGCTGACCATCCCCTCAGCATAAGGGGACAACTTGTCCCTCCCTTGCACAGTTCACCTCTCACTCAAAAAGCTTGGAAAAGTCTATCCTCACTCCAAGCCCCACCACTCTCTTACATTTTACTTGGTTATATGTTTCTTCATAAGCATTATCACTACCTGAGTATATTATACGCAAGAGAACTTCCATAGCTGACCACCTACTCTTTACGTTGACCTAAATTTCCATAGACTGGATATGCACCATGTGTGCCTATCAGTACAGCAGGCCTAGTTCCTTATGTTGACCACCTCTGTATGTTGACTAGTTTGTTACATTCCCTTGGGTGGTCAACTTACAGAAGTTCTACTCTATTTAATTTATTTGTGAGTGCATATTCCTGTCTAGAATGCAAGCTCTGAGCAGGCAGGCATCTTCCTGTGACTCACCATTACATCCCTGCTGGTGGTAATGGACTAAGTCAGGCGTGAAGTACATGGTCAACACATTTTTGTTAAATGAATGGATGAACAAATGAACGGTGTCACTTCCCAGCTTAAAACTCACCAATGGCTTCCAATTGCACTTGGAACAAAATCCAAATTCCTTACCCATGATTTGGGCCCTGGCTACCCCCACACCTCCAACTGTGCTCTAAGTCACACTCTTCCCTTCCTTTTTCTCTCTCCAGGCCTTCTTTCATTCCCCAAGTAACACAGCCCTGTGCATTTACTATACCCTGTGACAGAGATTGCTCTCTGCCCCTCTCTGTGAATTGTGGGGTCCTTCTCCTCAGCCAGATTTCAGATAACATGTCAACTCCTCAGAGAGGCTTCCCTGACCTGCTCACACCCAACTCTCTGTCACTATGCATAGAATTCACACTTTGTGAAATGACACTGCATATTTAAGTGTTTGTTTTTATTGTCCGTTTCCTGAGTAGCAGGTAAGCTCCATGAGGGCAGGTGCTTGTACATCTCATTTATTACCTGTGCTATTATTTGAATGTCCCCCCCAAAAAAACTCCAAATTCATTTGACCATTGCTAAAAGGTGTATACTACCCAAAAGCAATCTACAGATTCAATGCAATCCCCATTAAAATACCAACATCATGTTTTGAAGAACTGGAAAAAACAGTACTCATTTTGAAACTTAAGCCCCAATGTGGTTGTTTTAAGAATAGAGTCTTATGAGGAAAGGGCCAAGGAAGGGGAAGGGAGGGGGGAGGTTAGGGTGAAGGGAGGGTTATGGGTGGGGCCACACCTACAGTGCATCTTAGAATGGGTACAGGCAAAACTTACTAAATGCAGAATACAAATGTCTACATACAATAACTAAGAAAATGCCATGAAGGCTACGTTGAACAGTTTGATGAGAATATTTCAGATTGTATATGGAGCCAGCACATTCTACCCCTTGATTGCACAAATGTACACAGCTATGATTTAACAATAAAAAAAAAAAAAATGTGATGAGGGTCAAAAGAACATAATAAAGTTAGCATATGAGTTCAGAAAGTATTTCCACCTGATGAGTGGGGATAAGTGAAAGCATTATCAAAGACCCAGAAAAAAGCCTTTTAACAGGGGCAGCTCCTGTGGCTCAAGGAGTAGGGGGCTGGCCCCACATATTGGAGGTGGCAGGTTCAAGCCCAGCCCTGGCCAAAAGTGCAAAAAAAATTAAAATAAAATAAAAGTTCTTTAACAAACTTCCAGCTAAGGAGATTTTGCTGGCTAGATGGAACAGAAAAGATTATAGGCAGAGAAATTAGTAGAAGCAAAAGTAGGAGAAAGTCACTTCTCAGAGGAAAGGCGAATAGGCAAGACTGAAACGCAGAGTGGAGAAGTAAATGAGAGAAAGAGGAAGTTCAGGAATGGTGCTGAGTGTCAGAGTTTACAATTTACTCAAGGTAAACTACCCAAAAACTGCATGAGACCTCAGAAGCTCCAAGAGTGAATGGATTTGAGAAAAATGAACTAGACGATGGACATTCATCAACCCATGAAGAAAGGGAGACTTACAGCTTTTTTTCTTTCAACCAAAAATACTAATTGAAGAAGCCTCAGGTTTGATCAATCCCCTGACAATACAAGAAGAAAAAAATCCGGTACAACAGAATAAATTACAAATGATGACAATTTCCTCCCGAAAGGAAAAGTCCCATTGTGATAAGGAGAAAGCAGAGTGATACAGAGTGAATATAACTCTCTGGCGTACACCAGAATCCAAGCGTGTCAGCCGGATCATGCACACAAGGGAGGGGGAACAGACACAAGACCGGAAGCCCATGAGGGGACATGGCCCCTCTCTCGGGAAGACCCTTTTCTTTCTTTTTCTTTTTTTCTTTCTTTCTTTTTTTTTTGAGACAGAGTCTCAAGCTGTCACCCTGGGTAGAGTGCTGTGGCGTTACAGCTCACAGCAATCTCAAACTCGTGGGCTTAAGCAATTCTCTTGCCTCACCCTTCCAAGTAGCTGGGACTACAGGCGCCCACCACAGTGCCCAGCTATTTTTTGGTTGTAGCCGTCATTGTTGTTTGGTGGGACTGGGCTGGATTCGAACCCATGAGCTCCAGTGTATGTGGCTGGTACCCTAGCCTCTGAGCTACAGGCACCAAGCAGAGGAAGACCCTTTTCAGTAGTGCATGCAGACACAGTAGGAAGGATGATTACAGCATTCTGCCCCTGGCACTGGCATGACAGGGCACTCGCAGTCACCTGCTCTCCTAGCCCTGCAATATTAAGCTAACCTTCGGTTACTGAGACAATCACTATTAGAGCTTGAACCATCCAAGCATGGTCTCTCTTTCCTCAAAGGTCATTTCTTGGAGAAGAAATCCCCTTAGAGGAACAAAGACTTTATGAGGAGAATTTCTATGAAATCAAGATTTTAGAAAAAGTTTGTCATCAGCTTACTTTATCCAGATTCTATTAAGGCAAACACACGAGCACACACATGTGCAGGTTCTTCTAACATGGCATATAATGTAGGTTTTTGACATTCATTTGGCTCCCCAAAGTTTCCAGAGTACCACGTATGTCCAGGGCACAGCACAGCACTCTTGTGCTAAGAAATAGTAAAATGGAACATTGGAGTTGAAGGCCTCTGAGGGTCCAATAATAATCTTTTCATTTTATGGATGAAATAATTGAAGCCCCAACATGACTTGACCGTGATCTCAAAGCTCATTTGGACGGTATAACTCTAGAAATCAGATCATAGGGTTCAGAACCCTTTGATTACTAAGCTGTAATAGTATAATATATACTATTTTTTTAAATCTTAAATTTATACAATTAAGGAAAATGTTTATGGAGTTTTTTTAGCAAAAATATTCTTGCATAATTAATTTTTGCATGTGGTTAGGTTATGCTGAGACATCACTGAGAGGGAAACCAACTTCAAAAACGTAGTTATGCACTGGAACCACTAGAAATAAAAGGGTTAACGTTTAATCAAGTCCCTTCCCCACCAGCTACAGCAGTCACAGTCTCTAAAATAACGCTCAGTCTGTGTGTTGCAGCCATACATCCTTCTTGAAATGCAAATTCATTACAAGTTAGATTCTCTGAGTACCTAAGCTGCTTCCTGGTCAAAACTGAAAATGCAAGTAAGTACAAAAGCTATTTCTACATTTATACTACACAGATGTTTTGAATAATCATGGACATCTGTGACTCAACTGCCATTCTTCCCAGTGCACTTGGTTCTGGACCACTAATCCAGACCAGGACACAGAGTGACCACAGGTATCTCCTGCAACCAGCGTTGCCAGAAAAGACTCTGAACACTTTCAAACCTCATGGTTTTGAGCTCACATGGTCAAAAGCTTTGAAGATGTGATTTGAAATGTGAGGAAACTGCTGAGGAAGTACAGCAGGCAGAAGGATGTAATTATTCAAAGCTGCATTTGGTCTGCACAACCAGGAGAAATGCCTGGGCAGCCTCCCGTCCACCTCCACTTCCTCACCCATGGCATATATATGCAAATAGAAGAAGCCACAAGCCAAACCTCAACTTTATGACCCTAAAATAGGGCTTTGTTTGGGTGGACAAAAGTGCCACATGCTGAATTAGCAACGCCACTTCCTGTAGTAGCTAGACCAATCTTTCATTCAAGCAATGACCCTGTCTGACCCTAATAGTTGGAGAACAATCTCATACTGATAGAAAATTAACAGCCCTTCTCCATATTACTTCCTTCATTTACAGTATCCATAATTCCCTCTTCTGACTCCCCCGGGCCCCTGCTTTGTCCTTCTCTGCCATTGTTAGTAAAAGCCGGGATCCAAATGCCATGGGGACAGGCCGGTACAGCCAGGGAAGTAATTTCCAGTCTGACTCCACAACAAACTGGTCACTGGTAGGTCACTCACTCCCTCTCTGCTTTACTTCCCTTTCAGTATCATCAACCAGGAAAGCAAACCTGCAGTGGGCATCTTATTTTCTCTTTGTTTTTCTTATAAACCTCCAGAATGCCTAGGATTCATCAGCAGGAAGCTGGTCCAGTACTCTAATTTTACAGATGACACCATAGTCCAGAGAAATTAAGTGCATGGCCAAGGTCACAAAGCTATTTTCTAAACACCCTCTCCTTAGGCTAATCCTGGCCAAAATTCAAGATCCTATCAGTTTGTCTTGCCCAATAATATAAATTGCTACACACAAAGATAATAAAGACGCAATTACTTTTTTTCCTGTGGCTAATGCCACTCTTAATAGAGTACAAATATAGAAATAATTGGCCCTCGGGTACTTATAAAAGTATAACACTAAAAAACTGATTAGTTGGCCAAGACTTTAATAAGACAACTTGTGAATGTTCCTTTTCATTCCTATGGAGGAAACACAGTGAATTATGTCTGTTCCATCTCTGCACCAAAAGAGAAGATTAGACACGGGCAGGGTAGAGGTTTTGCTAATGGTAAGTGAAGAGCTGATGGAAAATAAAGTGAAGTCTTTCAGCTTCCTCAGTGCCATGATTCCTTTTAGGTCAGCGGTTCTCAACCTGTGGGTTGCGACCCACAGGGGCTGTATTAAAGGGCCGTGGCATCAGGAAGGTTGAGAACCACTGCTTTAGGTTCTCTGTAGCGTCCTTGGTACCTAAAATAGCACCTGGCAGAGAGGAGGGCATTTGAATTGAAAAATAAGTGTATGATTGCATGAATGAATGAACCCAAAGAATAAAAAACACAGAGAAGAGTCGAGTATGTGCACTCAAACAAAGAATTTTAGAAACGAACAACTAGTTTGAAGAAGAAAAGAGTTTGAGACAAATTTAGGCTTGCTACAGTAGGCAAGTTAAAGTCTGTTTAAAAAATGTTATTTCAAGTCACAAGTTTTTCAGGAATTAGTATCTTGAGACAGTTGTGAACACTTTATACACCTCAAAAATGAATCTCTTTTTTTATTTTATTAAAGTTTGAGGGAAGGACTTTGAGCCTGTTTGAAATTAGGTTCAAACAAGTTGGAGTTTTACAACTTGAATGTGCTTGTTGGCACTTTAGTTTTTCCGACCTCATTCTCAGACAATTATGTTTGATCTGTTTATTGGCAATCATTTTCATTAATGTTTATTTTTGTGTTTACATCAATTTTCCAGTGGCAAAGTAGCTGGAGAGTTTGCGTCATTCATTTCAGTAGGTATACACTTTACGTATTCTAAGATGATTTTATAACCTTTTTTACATCATCATTTGGCAGTTTCACCTGCTTTCTGAAGGCCTACATAGGAAGGTCCCATTGTTTTAAGCTATTCATCACTTGTGTGTTTTAGCAAAAACATTTACCAGGAATGAGGAAATAACCCTCTTTTTGGTTGGATTTTCCTGAAAAAGTCATTAAGTGTTTATCCTTTAGTTGGACTTTTTATTGTAAAAATAATATAGGTGTCTTAGCTCAGGCTGCTAAAACTAAATATCATTAACAGGGTGGCTTAAGAGTAGCCCACATAACAAAATCCCAAAACCAGAGATGTTGGCGTGGATGTGGAGGAAAGGGCACACTTCTACACTGCTGGTGGGAATGCCCACTAATACGTTCCTTCTGGAAGGATATTTGGAGACTACTTAGAGACC
>CAUYPK010081403.1:0-54022 GCA_963574355.1 Loris lydekkerianus
GAAGGTTTGGTAAAACTTCACAATACTTAAACACAACAAAATTGTTCCCCAGGCTTTATACAATAAGCATAAGTACACTCAAATAGCATCAAGTTTTCTGTGTTGTGATCTAAAGGATAATCATTCATATCATAAATGACTTCATAAAAATAAATCTTACTATTTATGCATTAAAAAAAAAGAACATAGCAAAATTGAGTCTGGAGCCTTGGAAGAGATAAAACTCCCCAAATCCTTGTGTATCCTAGGAATATTTATTGAATTAGATGTTCAGAATGTTGTAGGTAGGACCAGCTTATGTTTTTCTGTGTTTTGTGGGGTTCGCATGAAATTATCTTTTGGGGGAGCCAATGTGCCATAAATATTCACTTCTGATTGGGTTTGGAAAATTGCCTCTAGGCATGCATGGAGGTTTCTGTTGACTAAATATATCTATGGCTTGCTAGTTTACTTTCATTGAAGATTTCCCAACGGGCAACCAGAATTACTTCATGTGGCAGACATATGATCCGATAAGGAAACTAGTAAAAATCCATTTCTCGGTTTTGAAGATGGCTGACTAAAGACCCAAGCTACCAGATCATCTCAGAAAGAAAGAAATTTTTTAGAAAAAACAAACAAACAAGGAAAACAGAAACAAGCAATCAGAGATCAGGTGTAAGTCTGAGAGAAATGTGCCAGAACTTGCGAGAGAGTTCATGGGAAGAGTTGCAGAGCAGAACAGAAAGGAAGAAGATATTGACAGAGGTCAAACTCCAAGAGGTTTAGAGTCCAGTGAAAAGGCAGGTGGAGTGGTCCGTTTCTGTCTCCATCACATCTCTGTTAATCAGAAGGCTCCCGAGCTTCTCCAGAATCTTACTCCCCTCATGAGCACAAAAGCTGCTGCTGCCGGGAAACTGGAAACTTATTTAGGACAAAAAAAAGAGGGTACCAGACCCTTTGGGGGTGCTTTCCATCACTACAGAACCAAGCTGAGACAGCAGGCGTCGTATTTCTTCTCCATCCACTGTGCACCATTGTCCTCCCCATTGGGCTTTGGCCACTCAGTGATCATTTCCCTGGTTCCCACACAAGCATTTCCCAACTGTAGCCCAGACCAAGGGAGCCACAGGGAGCCAGTGGGGCCTGAGGGATCTGTGTGACCCTGGAGTCTGGATATTACAGGTGGGTTGTCTTCTGGAGAGAGGGACAGATGACTAGAGTGCCAGTTTTCCTCCATCCAGACTCTTTTATACTCCTGCCCCTCCCTCACTCACATCTGCCAAGAGAGATGCTTGAGACAGGGCTCTTAGGAACCGTTGCTTTCCCTCTATTACTATGCCAACTGGATGAAAGCTTCCACAGAGAGTGGGGCCTAATTCTTTTCTCTTAAAAGCCCGCAACAGACTAAGAAGGTGAATGGATGATGAGCTTCCTGCCTGCCAGCCCTCCCCAGGCTGCTTCTCTGGCTGCTCCATCAGAGCAGCACATACACTGAAGCACAGGGATATCAAACAAACATATTTGAGCATATTCCATAGGCATCTCAGGACCAGCAAGCTTCTCCCAGGACACGTCTCCCCCAGGACACCCTCCCAAACTCAGTCACATTGCTTGGGGAGACGGTTTGTGAACTACTCTTTGGAGCCCTTGTGGGAAGAACTAAAAAGAGAGTGCAGTATAGGTCACAACCACAATGCACTCATGGAGCAACCTTCCTCCCACAAGAAAAGCCTCACTCACAGTCCAGACCAGGATCCTCGGGAACCTGAGCTAGTTTGTTCTCCTGTCTTCCAGCAGACACTGGAGAAAGACCACAGAGCTGGAGGGGTGGGGAGAAAAGCCCACTCCTAATAGATTATGCCTCCACAAGCAGACTTTCTTGAGCCCCCCCCCCTTCCCCAAGTGGCTTTTCTTAGAAGTCTGGGAGCTAATTTTTGATTCTTGCTGAGACAGATACCTTAACAGATTTTGTGGAACCTGAGGGTAGGCTCACCCAACCTAGGCCTACCCAGCCTCGCTCTCCCACCTGCCTCTACTGTGGTGGAGAATAAGGACAGCCCTGGAAGTTCAAGGGCCATGTCTATCACCTGGGCCATTCAAGTGTTTCCCTTGAAGGGCTAAAGATGATCACGGGTCCCAGAAACAATAATGTAGCTCTGTAGCTTGTCCCTTCTGGCAAGTGCCACCTACTACTGATAGGGAGGTCAATTTGTACAACTCTTTACAGTTTACATCATTTACTGATTTAATCATTCACGGTATGGTAGATTCTTACCCACAAGCACCAACTATTGTCTCAGAGATTAAATTGGTCATGCCTATATAATAGACAGTAATTTTTATATTCTATTTGATTTTATTTCCTTTTATTAAGTCATATGCACATAGATCATGAATACATTTATGCATATGTGGGGTACAATGTGTTGTTTTTTTTAATACAATTTGGAGTGCTAACATCACCACACCTACGGAGCATATTGCAAGGGTACAAGTCAAATCTATCAAGTATAGAACATAAATGTCTTAACATAATAATCATTAACACAATAAATGAGGCAAAAGCTATAATAATAGACACTATTAAGAATACCATAGGGCTGGGAAAAGAAAAAGGATCTCAAAGACCTTCATTCTCCCTCATCAAAGAGAGATAGGGTATCTGCCCACACATATAAGTCACCACTGCTACAGTCTACAAATAACTAGGAACTTAGATAACCACTACAGTAAGGATATCTACAACTAAGGTATCTATCCAGAAACTAGGCCCTCTTCACAGCATCCACAAGTGAAGCCAAAAGCTCACATCTAACATATGCTACAGACACACCCTTATGAATGAAAGGGTAAGAAAAAAAGCCCCATCTAAACAAAAGAAATTCCAAAAATAAGAAATGACAGCTCCCACAGATAGGAAGGCAGAAGTGAGAGAATTCCAGAAGCATTAAAAATCAGAATGAAAGGACACCCCCAAAGGGGAACATCATATCTCTAGCAATGAATTCCAACCAAAATGAAAATATTAAAGTGACAAGTAAAGAATTCCAAATATGGGTTTTAAGGATGCTCAATGAAATATAAGAGAAAATAGAAAAAAAACTCAAGAAAACAAGAAAAAACAATTCAGAAAATGAATGAAAATTTTACTGAAAAGACTGACACCTCACTAACAGAACTGGTCACATCATCCAAGCAGAAAATAAAAATAAACAAACTCTAGACTTAAATGAGACTTTAGAACAAATGGGCTTAATGGGTATTTGAAGAACATTTTACCCCCAAACTACTCAATATGCACTTATCTTATCAGTGCATGAAACATTCTCCAAGACTGATCATATCTTAGGCCACAAAACTTGTCTCAACCAATTAAAAAAGATAGAAATCATACCTTGGATATTCTTAGACTATAGTTGAAGAAACTAGAAGTCAATTCCAAGAGAAAGACTCAATTCTACAAAAAAATTCATGTAAATTAAACAACTTGCTGCTGAGTGATTATTGGGTCAATATTGAAATTAAGAGGGCAATTAAAAGATTTCTCAAACTGAATGACAAAGGGGACATAAGCTACCAAAATCTGTGGAATTCAGCAAAAGCAATACTAAAGGGAAAGTTCATAGCCTTTAATGCCTACATCTAAAAGATTGAACTATCACAAATTAACCATCTAATGATATATCTCAAGTAACAAGAAAAGGAAAAGCAAACCAAACCCAAAGCCCACTGAAAATAAATAAATAAATAAATAAAGTTTGATCAATGGAAACAAAATGGAAAAGAAAGAAAATACAAAATATCCATGAAACAAAAAGTTGGTTCTTTGAAAAGATCCAAAAAAAAAAAAAAAAAAATCAAAAGTGCTCTTGCTAGGTTATCCAAATAAGTTCAATCAGGAATGAAAAAGGAGATATTACAACTAATACCACAGAAATAATAAGATATGATGAAAATCTCCATGAACATCAACTTGAAAATGTAGAGGAAATGGACAAATTTTTTTTTTCCTAAAAAGTTAAAGAAATTCAGTGTGGAGAGTTCTCTTACTTCTGGTAACGAGATTGGTAAAATCCAGAAAGGCTGCCTGGAGGAAGTGAAGTGTGAAAGTTAAACAAGATCTTATTCCCTCACTAATTCTTCATGCTTAGCTTTGAATACTTTGCAACCTGTCCTCCATCTCCAGTTCCAACTCCTCCTCCCCTGTTCCTTGAGAACTCAACCCCTCAACCCTCTGATCTTGGGCAATGTGTGGGTAGAGATGATGGGTGTGGGAAAAGACCTGTGGCAAAATCATAAGCAAGGCTATCCTCAGCATGGGCTGAGCAGAGAACCCACAGTGTATATACGGAGCCACATGTGAACATGCACTCAAGGTTTTCAGAGAAAACATGTCTGCCCCTTGGAGGTTCATGCTTTTTCTCCTTGCTTTTTCCTGTTTGGGTCCTTGCCTGTCTCCCTTGGTATCACATTTTCCTTCTTTCTGTTTACAAATCTATTCCTCTTGCTCTTTCTTCCTGGCTACTTTTTCTGGTCCCTCTCATTCTCCTCTTCTCCTTGATCTTCTTCTCTTCTTATCTCTCCTCTTTTCATTCTCCTCTTCCCTTTGCTCTCTCTGCTGAGACACATGTGACCCTTGGGTGAGACAAGAGATTGGGCATGGTTTATTTCCATTCACTGATCTTGGTTTATCCTCTGCTGTGTCAGACTATGGAACACTAACAGATACCGTCTCTCCAAAGTTACTCCCCACCCCAGGATAAAGGGCACCTGTGTATAAGATGCAGGCTCAGGCTCAGGGCTAGACAGGAAAGGACTCAGGACTCCAGAGCAACACAGGACTAGGCCAACCCAGGGAGTATTACAGCACTAGACCTGTGCCAGCAGGCCGAATTCAGCCAGTTCCTTATTTTGGTAAATAAATTTGTATTGCAACACAGCCATGCTCATTGGTATCATCTATGGATGCTTTTGTGCTACAATGGCAATGTTGAGTAGTTGCAATAGAAGAGGTATGGCCTATGGAGACTAAAATATTTACTGTCTGTTTTTTTGCAGAAAAAGTTTGCTGATCTCTGTTTTAGAATGTGTCTTGGATCTTGAAGAACAGGCAGAATTTGGGGTGGTGCAAAGAAAAGAGAACATTTCAGGGTGGAGAGCCCCAGAATAAGGGTGTGGCAGTGAAATAGGGTTGGTTTTACTTGGAAGCTGGGTGTGGACCAGTGGAGTCAAAATAGAGGCCCCATGAAGAGACAGAGGGGAGGGGATCCCCAAATTGTGGGTTAGGCATCAACTATCAGGACCCTTGAACGCCAGAATAAGAATGGATTTTGAGGGCCTTGGCATCATAGAAATTAGGGAGGTTTTTGAGCAGGAAGGAGATGTGGGAGGACTTTGGCCAGAGCGGAAATGACCCGAAGAGGGAGTGAAGTTAAGGAAGACTTGAGTTCTAGGTGAGATGACTGATGGCAGCAAATGCCCATAGGTGGGGATAGGACTGATGTGAGGCATTTAGAAAGAAAAATAGACAGACTGGGTACTGAGGGAAGAGTAGGAGAATAATAACTGGAGCTGCCATTTATAAAGGGCTACCACATGCTAGGCACTGTACTTCATTTTCTTCCATAGGACTCCTCAAATCCCTGTGACGTTGCTAGTACTTGTGTACAAACTGAGGCTCAGGGAGGCTAAGTAACTTCCCCAAGCTTACATAGTAAGTGGGAGAGTCGAAATTAGAGACCTGGCAGTCTACCCCAAAGCCTATGCTCACTCCACTCTCATATAGCCTTGATATTGAGTGCCTGGCACCTGGGGAAGGCCATGGTGCTCATGAGTGCAAGCCCAAAGCACAGGTTTTAGGACAGAAAGGTGCTGATATGTGTGAGGCTATATCCAGATGCTCCCTAACCAGGTGGGGAGGTCAAGAGGCTGGAGGGCAGGATCCCAGAAGATGATTGCATGAGGAGATTTGGACTCTGTCTCCCCAGAGGTTCTGGTTGAAGCCAGGGGCATGGTTGAGCTCTGTGAGTGGACATATGGAGGCCTTAAAAAGGTATGAGTGTCTGAGACCACCCCTGGATGTTTTGATTTTGCTGGGGTGGTACCCAGAAAAATCTTCCCTGAGTGATTCTAATATGCAGTAAGGGTTGAGAACCACTGGACTGTAGATATGAGGAAAAGCAGAAGAAAGTGGAACCTGAGATCTGCCCACAAGTCAAGCAGAAGGAACCAGAGAGGCTGGCAGAAGGGTAGGAGGAGACTAGGCCAGAAGTGAGGCCATCTCAGGAAAGAGAACAGCATCTGGGTCAGAGGGTGATGATGAAGAATAAGGCACTTAATTAGAACAAGGCCGTCCCCTTGACCTTTGACTCTGGGGCTGTGGACTTTGGCAGAACTGGCAAAATGACTTGGGTGTGGGAAGGTGTGGTATTAAGAAGTAGAAGAGGCTCACACCTGTGATCCTAGCACTCTGGAAGGCCCAGGCAAGAGGATTGTTTGAGCTCAGAAGTCTGAGCCAAGTCTGAGCAAGAGCGAAACCCATCTCTACTAAAAATAGAAAAATTAGCTGGGCTTTCTGGTGCCCACCTATAGTCCCAGCTACTCAAGAGGCTGAGGCAGGAGATTTGCTTGAACTCAAGAATTTGAGGTTGCTGTGAGCTAGGCTGACGCCATGGCACTCTAGCTTGGATGACTGTTTCAAAGAAAAAGAAGAGAAGGGGGCGGCGCCTGTGGCTCAGTCGGTGGGGCACGGGCCCCATATAACCAGGGTGGTGGGTTCAAGCCCGGCCCCCACCAAACTGCAACAACAACAACAACAACAAAATAAAATAAAAAGAAAAATTACAGAAGGATGATACTTTTTCCTTTGAGTCTTTGGACACAGAAGTGAATGGGCGAGGAACAAAGACTGGGGAGACCTAGATGCCAACTTGGGGGGCTCTAGAGATAGAAGAGGCTAGAACCCAGAACTCAGGTTGACACATTCTACCCAGCTACTAGTGACGTCATAGTATTGCTATTTCTGATTGGACAGCCAAAGGAAGTCAGGACTTAAGCCGCTCAGTTGTGTTTATGGAGCAGGTTAAGAGGTCCAAGGCTCGGTTGGGAAAAGCTGGCAGGTGGCAGGAGTGATTCCCTGGACAAATTTTTGAAAACACACAAACTTCCAAGACTCAATCAGGAAGAAATAAAACTCTCGATGTTATCGAGAGGGAAGGAAACGCCCTCAACTCATTCTAAGAAGCTAGTACAACCTTGATACCAAAGCTAGGAAAGGACATTAAAAAAAAACAAAACAAAACAAGAAAACTACAGACCAATATTTCTTATGAACATAGAACAAAAACCCTCAATAAAATACTAGCAAATGAAATTCAACAACACCTCAAAAAAACAATACACCATGATGAAGTATGCTTCATCTCAGGGATGGAATAATAGTTCAACTCACATAAATCAGTAAATATGATTCATCACATTAACAGAAGCAAAATCAAGGTCAGGTCAATAGATGCAGAAAAAAATCATTCAAGGATTTGATAAATTCTAGCACTCCTTCATAATAAAAACCCTCAACAAACTAGGCATAGAAGGAGCATACCCCAAAATAATAGAAGTTATATGGGACATCCAACTTCCAACAGCCAACATCATATTGAATGGGGAAAAGTTGAAAGCATTATCCCTAAGAACTGGAACAAGACAAGGGTGCCCACTGCCATCACTTCTAGTCAACATTGTTCTGAAAGTCCTTGCCAGAGCAATCAGTCAAGAGAAGGAAAAAAATAAGTGTATCCACATCGAGAAAGAGAAGGTCAAACTATTGCTTTTTCCTGTAGAAAACCCCAATAACTCCACAAACAGATTCCTGGAATTGATAAATAAATTCATCAAAATCTAAGGTTATGAAATAAGTAGCATTCCTATATACCAATAATAGCCAAGCTCAAAATCAAATCAAAGACTCAATATCATTCACAATAGCTACAATGAAAATAAGATACCTACAAATAAATTTAACCAATGAAGTGAATGATTTCCACAAAAAGAACCACAAACCTTGAGGAGAGAATCCACAGATGACACAAACAATTCATGCTCATGGATTGCAGAATTCACATTGTTAAACTGTTCATACTAAACTAAAGTGATTTATAAATTCAATGCAATTCCCACCAAAATACCTACATCATATTTGACAGATCTAGAAAAAATGGATGGAGCTGGAACATATTATTCTTAGTAAAGTATCTCAAGAATGGAAGAAAAGGTATCCAATGTACACAGCCCTACTATGAAACTAATTTATGGCTTTCATAGGAAAGCTATAACCCAGTTATAACCTAAGGATATGGGGAAGGGGGAGAGGAAGTGGAGGGAGGGGGGAGGATGGATGGAGGGAGGGTGATCAGTGGGATTACACCTGTGGTGCATCTTATAACGGTACATGTGAAACTTAGTAAATGCAGAATATGATTGTCTTAACACAATAACTAAGAAAATGCCAGGAAGGCTATGTTAACCAGTGTGATGAAAATGTGTCAAATGGTCTATAAAACCAGTGCATGGTGCCCCATGATCGCATTAATGTCACAGCTATGATCTAATACTAATTAAAAAAAAGAAACCAGAAATAGCGTGAATAGCCAAAACAATCTGAGGAAAAAAAAAAAAAAATTGGAGGCCTCACATTACCAGACTTCAAACTATACCACCAGGCTATAGTCACAAAACAGCATGATATTGGTGAAGAAATAGGAATATAGACCATGAAATAGAACAGAGAACCCAGATATAAAACCATCCACATTGGCTGGGCACCAGTAGCTCAGTGGTTAGGGTGCCAGGAACATGCACCAGGGCTGGTGGGTTCGAACTCGGCCTAGGCCTGCCAAACAAAACAGAGCAAAGCAAAACAAAACAAAACAGCTGGGCATTGTGGTAGGTGCCTATAGTCCCAGTTACCAGGGAGGCTGAGGCAAGAGAATAACTTAAGCCCAAGAGTTTGAGGTTGCTGTGCGCTATGACGCCACAGCACTCTACCGAGGATGACAAAGTGAAACTCTGTCTCAATAAAAAAAAAAAAAAAAAAAATCCACATATAGTCAACTGATCTTTGACAGAGCAGACAACAATAGCAACAATATACACTGAGAAAAAGAATCTCTATTCAGTAAATGGTGGTGGGAAAACTGGACAGTCACTTTTAAAAGACTAAAAAAGGATCTGCACCTTTCACCATTACAAAAATTAAGTTACAATGGATAAAAAACTTCAGCCTACATGGGGAAACTATAAGAATTCTAGGCCCTGGGCATCAAAAGTATGCAAGATTTCCTTCCAGCACTCCAACAAGTTCTTTGAGCAGGATCCCCCAAATTTAAAATGTTGAAACATTTATTCCAATCGTGTTTCTTTCCCTCAAAGAAATTGCAAGTTGAGCATTTTCACATCATAACATTGAACTTTGCTAGATGGGGAAAGTGTTATCACAGGCAAAATGCAATGATTTCTCTTACATATTTCAATGTTGTTGCTTTTTTTTTGGCTTTACCCTTGACTGGGAAACTGCAACTTTTTTGACTGTTTATGGAGTTCTCATAAAGGTGAAAAGACATAAAAGACATTCAAATCACAAAGAAAGAAGTACATAATCTTTGTTTGCATATGATGTAATTGTATGCATAGAAAACCATAAATATTACTTTAAAAACTGTTATAGCTCATAAATGAATTTTGTAATGTTGCAGGATATAAAACTCACACAAAAATATTTGTTGTGTTTCTGTACACTCAAATAAACAGTTGAAAAGGAAAAGTGAACAGCCTCATTTACAATAACATCTAAAAAGTAAATTGCATAAGAATAAATTTAACAAAGGGGTCAAAAATTTCTATACTGCAAGCCATGAAATATTGCAGAAGGGAATTAAAGAAGACATAAATTAATTGAAAGACTTCCCATGTTCATGGATTGGAAGGGCTACTATTGTTAAAATGATCATACCACCCAAAGTGTTCTATAGATCCCCAAATTAATTTTTTCAAAATAGAAAAAAATCCAAAAATTCATATGCAATTTCATGTTCTATATTTTACGTAAACATGATATGAAGACATAGGACGAGAGGTCTCACACATCCTGATTTTAAGATATATTACGAAGCTACAGCAATCAAAGCAATGTGGTACTGGTATAAAGACATACATACAAACCAATAGAATAGAATAGAAAATCTAGAAATAAATTCTGTAAGATATATTTGTGCCAGATAATTTTTGTACTTGCAATATAATGAAGCTAGACCTTTATTTTACACCATTTACAAAAAATAAACTAAAAAATGGATTAAGGACTTCAACACAAGACCTGAAATTATAAAACATCTAGAAAAAAAGGTAATCTTCATGACATTAGATTTGTTGACAATGATTTCTTGAATATGATACCAAAAACACAGGGGAAAAAAGCAAAAATAGAAAAATGGGACTACATTAAACTTAACCTTTGCACAGCAAAGGAAACAATCAATACAGTGAAACCTATGGAATGGGACAAAATATTTGTAAACTATATTTTTGACAAAGAATTAAAATTTAAAATATACAAATAATTCATACAACTTAATAAGACCTAAATAAACCTATTAAAAAATGGATGAAGGAATTAAACAGACATTTCTCCGAAGAAAATATACAAATGGTCAACAAACATATGAAAAGATACTCAACATGACAAATTGTCAGAAAAATGCAAAGCAAAACCACAATGAAATATCCACCCACATATGTTAGGATAGCCACTAACCCCCCAAAATAGAAAATAGGTATTGGTGAAGATGTGGAAAAATCGGAACCTTTCTGCACTGTTGTGAGAATGAAAAATGGTGTAGCTGCTATGAAAAAAGGAATGAACATTCTTCAAGAAATTTAAAAATGATGTTAACATATGATTCAGCAATTCCCACTGTGGGTGTATTTACAAAATGATTGAAAACAGGATTGTGAAGAGAGATTTTCACACCCATGTTTATTGTAGAATTATTCACAATAGTCAAGAGGTGGAAACACCCTAAATGTTAGTTCAAAGAAGAATGTATAGAGAAAATGTAGTGCCTTCATACAATGGAGTATTATTTGGCCTTAGAAAAGAAGGAAACTGTATCACATGCTATCACCTGGATAAACCTTGTGGATATTATACCAAGTGAAAAAAGACAGTCACAAACAAAACCAGCACTTCATCATTCTTTCAATAAGAAGTATTTAAAATGCTCAAACTTTTGTTGTGCCCAGGAGTTCCACAAAGACCACACTGCCAAACAAACCAAATTTACAAAGGAGTCCTTTTATTGAACAGCCTGCTGGCAACTGCCTCAGTGTTCCAACATGGGGCTTTTGAGAGCAGCCCTGAGTGTTTAAGGGGTCTGGTTTTTAAGGCTTGGTCTGCATCCTGGTTGGCACACAGGCTGTCCAGGTGTCTCTGGGTAGATAGTGAGCAAGCATTGTACAGAAGCAGAATTTTGCAATTAATTAGCTACACGTCATACATCTTTGTTTCAATATTTTCCCCCTATACATCTTAGTTTCAGTATTTCCCCCACATACATCTTAGTTTCAGTATTTTCCCCACCTGGTATTGTTTAAAAGTTAGTCCAGGAACAGTTGGTACCTCCTGGTCTGTTTGCCAGGGAGTTAGCCAAGCAAGAAACTGGGAATGAACTAAAAGCAAGAAATCAATTAGTACTTTCTCATTTATCTTGGAAGTGAACTAGACTTATTTCATTTCATTTGAAAGCTTGCAGTCCAGAAATTTGCCAGGAGTTAACTGGCATTTTTCCATTATAGCCTAGGCCTGACACCTTTCTGTCTTAGCCTAGGCCCACTAGGCCTATCACTTTTAAAAACAGGAAGTAGAATGGTAATTGTCAGGGACTTAGGAGCAGGGGAAAAGGGGAGTTATTATTCAATGGGTATAGAGTTTTATATTTGAAAGATGAAAATGTTCTACAGATCTGGTGCACAACAATGCACACAAAGTTAATGGTATCATGCTGTACATTTGAAAATGGTTAGTGTTTTAAAATTTTATATTATTCCCTTTTTACCACAATACAAAGATCAAATGCTAGTGTAAGCCCTTACAAAAGTATTTATACTTATTCTTTTCTCCTCTATCTCAATGCCAACATTTCATTACTATTTCTCTATTTCTCACTATCTCTTCACCTTGAACTTACAACTACGACCATTTTCTTTGACTTTTGAATTTCTAATTCTTTGTCAACTGAGTATAATAGTTTTCAAATTTCTTTTAAATATCCTTATAAGAGCACTTGCAGAACTCTGTTGGTTGAATCAATAGAGATTTGTCTAAACCAAAATTATTTTTCTGTGCTACCCCAACCTGTAGCAATGATTAGTTCTATTGGTAATCTATAAGCCAATTCCAAAACCATAGAACATATGGCAAAATGTACTTAAAAAGTAAAGAATCCATTACACAAATGAAAACAAAAACAAAACATGAATGCTGCATCCATATCCTGACACTGGTGTCCTCTGTGGATTTGTTTTACCTCTTTTATCAATTGTCTCTCCTGCCTCTTTAAAACCCATCTTGTTGACTTTCCTTCTGTGAAAACTCCCTGAAAGAATGCAGTAAGTCTGATCTTCCTTTGCATTGTTAAATTGTCAATCTCCATTTAGATGTAATTGTTTTGCTCACATTATTAGTATTTTTAACATATCACTATATCATGAATACTTATGTAAGAAAGAGAAGCCTGGATCATTATTTGAGACCATTTTTTATTTTGTTTTATTATTTTTTATATTTTGGAGTTTCTGCTCCACCCTCCTAGGAGTAAAAGATCAAAAAGCAAAGCAAAGAAAAAAATTAATAAAGTCCATATGTTTTTCCCTTGAAGACCCTAGTTAGGGGCTCTACTAGAAACCAATCTGAACCCATTTTGGCACAAAGAGGACATTGCTGACTCTATAATCCAAGTGAAATGCATTGGTATAGCCTGGCCTCAGTGGGAACGATGATGTGCTCTTTGACATGCGCTATTTCTCTGTGTGGGCTCCATAAGTCGGCTTCTTTCACATGTTCTTCAGTCAGTCTCTGATAGTTTTGTCCTCACAGCCTCACCATCAGAGAGGAGCTGAGTACAACTCAAGTCTCACAGGAGAACGCTGAGTCCCGGGCACAGCGTTCATACCTACCTTCGTGTCCCGGGAAGTGGACAACTATAATAGACATTTTCCATTAGAATCCCTTGGTTTTAGTGAAAGTGAAAATGACTGAGCTATGTCTTATACTTTAAATGTCAATAATAAGTATTTTGTTATATCGAAGCCCAGCCTCTGCTTTCAGACCTATGTTAGTTGTTGAATAAGACAAGAATACGTAGATGGATTTAAATGTTATTCCTTGGATCATTTCTTAAAAATATTTTTCATCCATGTAGAAATACTATATATTTCTGAAGAATTATTTCTATGTGTTTCATACTTTGTGTTGTCATGTTAGCTTTAATTCTCTCTCTCTTTCTTTTTTTTTTTTTTTTTTTTGAGACAGAGTCTCACTTTGTCACCCTTGTAGAGTGCTTTGGCGTCACAGCTCACAGCAACCTCAAACTCTTGGGCTTAAGCAATTCTCTTGCCTCAGCCTCCCAATTAGTAGCTGGGACTATAGGCGCCTGCCACAACATCCAGCTATTTTTTGGTTGTAGTTGTCATTGTTGTTTGGCAGGCCTGGGCTGGAATCAAACCCTCCAGCTTTGGTGTATGTGGCTGGTGCCCTAGCCACTGAGCTATAGGCACCGAGCCAAATTCTTTAATTGTTAATGGTATACAATGGATATTTTTATATTGAATTTTAATAAAGAAATTTAAAAATTCTAAAAATATATATTTTTATGAAAAAAATATATTTTCATCCAGATACTATTCCATTTGGAAAAGAAAGTTTAAAACAATCTTGTTTGGTGTAAATACCTAATTTTCTGTCTGAAAATTAATTATTTTTCTTTGAAAGGCAATTGACCTGTAAGCCCTTGGTTTAAAATTACTGTATCCTACAGTTTTCTCCTCCCATTGCTTTAACAATACATGGCTATATTTTATTTATAGTATTTCCCATGTAGTCATCTGTTTAGGTAAATTTTGTTAACTTATTCTCCAGGAAGGAGAAAATCATACCCCTCTGGGTAATGAAAATTTTCTCCCATTTTTGTGTAATGTTTTATACAAAATTCATTTTAATTTTTCTTTATATAATGGGGTTCTCTTCTATAATGTCAGTTTGCTGCTTCAGAAGCATTACCAATTAACTCTAAATTAATTTTAAAAATCACTAGAAAATGTAGCAAGATAAGGGAGAATCTCAATGCTGGGAAATAAAACAGAAATAGTATTGTAGTTTGTTTGACTGAAGGGGGGCATCTCATCCTGGTGAGCAGAATAGTACAGTGAGGCGTATATTTGCATAAAAAGTGAACCTCTGCATGACAGATGGTTGAGCCAAATTATAAAGGGTAGAATTGGAAACATCCTCATGGAGTGCTACTGCAGGAAACAATGCAATGCAGGCTGAATTTGCAAATACTCCAAGATTTTCAATTCTCCTTTCTGAGTATGATCTGCAGCCAGTGACTTCCTTTGCTCCCTGGCAGTCGCAGGTGGCCTTCATTGTGAGGTTCTGTTACTTTGCTGTTGATTTGCCGCAGGTGGTTGTGAAAAGATGAATCATTTGTGAGTCCAATGAGAACCGAAAACTAGGTGCTTGGTTTACTGATCATTACACACCAGGTACAGTAGCCCCCAACAGTGGCAAATGTCCAGAGGTCCTTTTGGGAAAACAGAAAGTTCATTTTCTTCTCAATCCTTGTAGATGTGAATCTGCGTTCAGCTGCCAACTTTGAGGCTCTTAGTGCCTGGTTAGAATGAAAATTGCTTCCTCAGAGGAAGCAAATGATGATACTAAGCCATCAGAACATCCCTGTGAATACCTGTCAATAAATGTAACTGGTGGATAAGGCTGCTCTTGGAAATTTACTGGTCTATTCCTGAGGAATAAAACTGGATCTGGCCCAGTCAATCCCAACAACTTATATCTTTACTTGTATGATTGGCATTTTTTTTTCTTAAAGGGGTGTATAAATGTAGTGCATTATCATAAGCAAATTTATTAGTTCTCTGTTGACTTTTTCCCTTTCTCACATCATTGCCTCTGTAGAGTGCTATCTCATCACAGCTCACAGCAACCTTAAACTCTTGGGCTTAAGCAATTCTCTTGCCTCTTCTTGTTGACTTTTTTCTTCTTGTGGACTTTCTGTTCCTTCATTCCAAAAGCACTTTGAAGATTTTCCTTATCCTCCAGCCATGGCCTCTCCTTCATTAGAATTACCAAGATCACCACTTATTGACACATGTGAAGGACCACACACTGGACAGCTCTGTTTTCAAGATGCTCAGTTTAGAGAATATGTGGAATAAACTCAGTGATGGCTGCACTGTGCAATGAGGCCAAAACGGAGGCTCTCCTGGCTCAGCCTGAGGACTGGAGAGATTCTCATGAGGAAGGGGAGCATCAACTGAACTGATTCTTGAAGGAAGAGTGAGGATTAGCCAGAAAAATCATCATAAAGACAAGGAAGTAAAATAAATTCTACATGTTGAAGAATGTGGACAAAGTCTTAGAGGTTTGAGGGACCTTAGCACAGTGAAGGATTCAAGCCTAGACTAGTGGGTCTTAAACAAGTCTTGTGTGCATGTGTGCGTGTGTGTGCATTCACATACAAGCACATGCATACTTGTGAAGCAGGGGGCTTGGGATGTGGTGGTGATGATACAGTGGAGGGTGATTCTGTGACCTTATTGATCATGTGGCTCAACATATTGTCCAAATATTATTTTAGGGCATAGGGGATATTCCTACTGCAGAAAAAGGCACATGAAAACATTTCTGTTTTCCCCTGAATATGGACATCAAATGAATAAAAATTGAAGCAAGTATATTGTCTTTACATGGGTATAAATCAAAGTGAGAGGGAAGAAGTTTAGGAATGTGGTAGAGGGACCTTGTTTCCAAGCCTTTGATATGTTTTGCAGCTTCCTTATTATTATTATGGTAATTATTGTTATTGTTAGTTTTGAAAGGGCTACATACTTATATTATTCTCAATGTTAACCCCAAATTCAAATCCAAATCCAAATATAGGTTGACTCCAGTTTATAAATGTATTATGTCCCCAAGTTCCATTTCTAAGTTAGCTGTTTTGGCTCATAATAGGTTTACATATCGAAAGGCAGTACGGGTCCCAGGCAAACATCCCATGGCCATTTGACCCAGGGTCTACTTGAGGAACAGTGTTTCTGGGTTCCCACTGCCATGCATGTCTGATTAAGACTACTCCATCTCACCACCTGCATGGCCCGTAGGCACTTCCAAATCAATGTACGTACAACAAAGACCTCATTTTCCCTTATGCATCTGACTGCAGATTTTCCCATCTCCTCTGCCTCTATCTCAATTCACAGCATCTCCATTTGTCCAGAAACCTGAGTAGGAACATTTGCAGTCATTCTTTCCTCATTGTCTATGTCCCATCCGTGATCAAGTCTACTAAATTCCAGCTAAGGGTCACTCCAATCCATTCCTTCCTCACTGCCCCTCACTGTCCTAACCCAGGACTTCAGATTTCTTCCCTGAATGAGGACTGCTATAGCTAGACTTGTCCCTTCTATTCCATTCCCAGGAAACAGCTGGCTGACTCCCGGATGGATCAGCCACACCACACCTGCTCTATGCACTTGCACATTCTTCTCACTTCATCTCCCATCATCTCCTTGTCATCTTTCAAACATCAGGCCAAACATGACATATGTAAGAATTCTTTGTCTATTTCTTATTAAATATTTATTCATTGAACATATGATGCTCCACACTGCACCTGGCATGTATTAAGCATTGGTGTGTTCAACATTGATGTATAAAACACATGACAACAACATTATTTGTGGGGCCCAACACAAAATAAAAATGCAAGGCCGCTTATTGTAGAAATCAGGGGAAAGTGCTCTTAATTATAAAATATGAAAATCTCTCCTTTCTGTGAACTTGTCATGACGTTTAATTTGTTTGGTTGGTTTGGGGTTTGTTGCCTTTTTTATTTTGTTCAGCTAGTTCATTTCATGTCTCCTCTGGTAAGGGGATACTAGCAGGGTGAGTGTAACCCTTCATGGCCTTCCCTCACATCTCTTCTCAGATCAGCGGGATGGATGCTCCATTTCAGGAGGTGGGAGGTACAAACAAGAACACAGGATTCTCTCTCCCCACAGGTCCCAGTTGAGGATTACAGTATCTCCTAGGACAGTCAAACCACCAGCATTTCTCACCCTCTAGAGAAATCAAAACCAGAGTGCTGTAGCACACAGGTGTGCCAAAAAAACTTTAAAGATCACGAATTAAATTATTTTCAAAAGTAGTTCAAAACACAGTAAGCATATTCTTTTCTTTTACTCTTTTTTTTTTTTTACCAACATAATTTAAGTGTGCCATGGAAGTTTAACCATAGGTTCAAGGGTGGCGTGAGATTAAAAAAAAAAAAAAAAAAAAAAAATGGTTGAAAAACACTGCTCTAGAGCTTCAAGTTGCAGATGATCTATTTCAGTTCAAGATCAGGCTGAAAGATTGGGGTTCTCTTCCTCTTTCAATCCAAAGGTAGATGTTCTCCCCCAGGCCCCAGGTAATCTCCATTACCCTAGCTCATTCATTGGGTGGAGGTACTATGTCAGAAGAGGCAAGCCAACAATACCAGTCTGGTACCCCAGCCCCATACCCTGCTCATGAAACATAGGTGTCACTATAAGAGAAATGGGCCACATTCCCTGTCCCTAGCTCTGTATCAATGGTGCAGAGATTTGGCTCAGGGGAGACCATAAGAATAAGGTACTCCAAAGCTCTTTCCAAAGGGTAATGTTTAGAGCCTTGTGGAGCCATGGATGTGTTACTGAATGAATGATGTTTATCCTGAGCTTTGAAGGTCAAATAGACTTTCTTAGGGGACAAATTTGGTACAGACATTTTAGATCATGGGGAAATGCC
Source organism: Loris lydekkerianus (assembly GCA_963574355.1). NCBI lineage: Eukaryota > Metazoa > Chordata > Mammalia > Primates > Lorisidae > Loris > Loris lydekkerianus. Next base: position 18,095 of record CAUYPK010081403.1, read on the forward strand.
GAATGGTTTAAGTGTGTGGTATCTTGATATAGGAGTGAGTGTTTGGGGCAGGTACCCCTGAGGAAACACTGGGGGTAAAACGTTGCCTTCCCAGAACTGGGTTTGTTATTTTATCTTCACCCTTCTCTACCTTGCCCTTTTCATTTAGAATTTATAAGGAAAAGTATTTTACATTTTTCTTGGGGGGAGATTTTTTCTGATTATAAGAACAGTATAGGCATTCTAGTACTCCCAAAGGCCTTTTGTCTGAACCATGGGAGTGAGACTACTGGAACGTCAGCCAAAATATTATCTAGGATTAGGCAGGATATTGGGCTCTCATCAAGAGAACACTTAATTGGCAAAAGAAATAGTGGGTATTAGGAAATACTGCACAGAAGATAAAGTGTTAATTTCAGTAATTTATTATGTTCTCATCACTCCTACCCCACAGATGGGATTTTCTCTGATTTAGCAATATAGAGTATTCTTTGAATCATCCTTAACTGGAAAAACAGTAAAACCAGACACCAAGGTTGGAGAGTGATCTAGACTTGCTCCATAAAACAGTAAAACATGTGGAATCATGAAGGATAAGAAAGAAGAATATGAGAGAAAGCCTCCTGACTTGCAATGTCAAGGAAATCTCTGAAGGTCACAAGACTACATGGAAAACTGTTAATGGTGGCATGTTTAAAGAGCTGATTTCCACTAGGGACACTACAACTACAGTTTTTGGAGTTAGAAAGACTTAAATTGAAATCCTACCATGATTATTATTTAACTAGCAAGAACCTGGACATATTATTAAACCAATATTAACCTCTCTTTTTCTAGTGGCAAAAGAAAGTGAGAGGGTTACTTAGCTTATAAATAATTGTGAGGATGAAAAGGCTTAATGCATGTACTCTTTCTCCTAATCATCCTCATTTTGATAAATGACCCTATTTTGGGCTTTTTTATTTTGTATTTATTTATTTTGAGACAGGGTCTCAAGCTGTCACCCTGGGTAGAGTGCTGTGGCGTCACAGCTCACAGCAACCTGAAACTTTTGGGCTCAAGCAATTCTCTAGTCTCAGCATCCTGAGTATCTGGGATTGCAGGTGCCTGCCACAACGCCCAGGTATTTTTAGAGACAGGGTCTTGCTCTTACTCAGGTTGGTCTCGAACCCATGAGCTCGGGCAATCCACCTGCCTCGGCCTCCCAGAGTGCTAGGATTATAGGCATGAGCCACCGCACCCAGCCTTTTTGGGCCTTTTTATTCAAGCCAAAAATCATGGCTCAGTTTCTCTAGGTTCTTCAGCCTACAACCTAAAGCCATATATGCATTCTATAAGTTCTGATTCAGAAAGCCCAGACCATAATAATTATTAATTGACATCATTACTTCAAGCAGATTTTATTGTTTGAAATGTTAAGCTCTATTGTTTCATTCCTTAAATATTGATAATAAAACTTTTAATTCATGGCTTAATTTCCTACTATACAAAGTATAATTACTTTGATAATTACTTTCAAAGAAAAATAAATCACATGAACATTTTTTTATTACAACCCATAACTATTATAGATGCTTTCATTTCCTTTGTTATTTCCTTTTTAGTCTCACTTCTATTTTTATTTGTTAAATAGCTTTATGTTTTATAATAGATTTATATTTAGTGAAAAATTCTGAACATAGTACATAGAATTCCCATAAAGCCCACATCAAGTTTCTGCTATTAGTAACAATTTATATTATTGGAGTATGCTACATTTGTCATATGTTAAGCCATATCTACAGAAGCATGATAGACAAATAAAAACATCACTTATTTAAGGTGCACAATGTGATATATTGATATACATATACATTATGAAAGGATTACTACAATCAAGACAATTAACATAATCATAACCTTACATCTTGCCTTTTGTATGTGTGGGCGATGAGAAAACTTGAACTTTACTTTCTTAGCAAATTTCAAGTACACAATACATTATTATTAACTATAGTCACTAGGTCTCCAGAACTTATTCATATTATTACTGAAAGTTACCTTGACCAGCATCTCACCTTTCCCCCCCACGTCCAGCCCCTGGTGAACATAAGCTAAAAGAAAAAAAATTAAACAAATTAAATTTAGCAGTTTATTTGAGTGAAGAACAATTCATTCATTAAGCAGAACTCAGAACCAGGAGAGGTTCAGAGAACTCAACCCAGCAACTGGGCAGGCAGTATTTACAGACGGTAAAAAGAAGTCACATACAGAAATAGCTTGATTGGTTACATCCGGGCATTTGGCTTATTTAGGCATGGTCTGATCAGCTATTTGTTACAAGAATATATGCTTATCTCAGGTTGAAATTTATTTACACAGTAAGTTGAAGTTCATTATTATTAGCTAGGAACTCAAACTATGACGGTAGCCTCAGGATAAATTTACACTCTTACTACATGTTTGACCTTTTGTACTCCACATGGTGAGAATCCTTTTGGGTTGTTATCACAAAAATATCCAAAACTGGGTGCCTTAAAAAAAGGAAAAAAATCTCTTACAGTTCTGGAGGGTAGAAGGACCAAAATCAAGGCTCCAGCTGATTCACTATCTGGTGAGGGCGTGCCCCTCACAAATGGTGCTTTTTCACTAAAAACTTACATTCTGGACAGGACAAGGCAACTCTCTGGGCCTTCTTTTATAAGGTCACTAATCAAATTCATGAGGGCCCTGCCTTCGTGACCTGATTACTTCCCAAAGACCCCACCTGTTAATACTATAGTTGGGATTTAAATTCAGCATATGAATTTGGGGTGGCATAAACATTCAAATCCTAGCACACGTATAAGTGAGATCATTCAGTGTTTGTCTTTCTGTGTCTGGATATTTATATTCAGCATAATGTCCTCCAAGTTAATCCATATTGTCACAAAGGGTAAAATTTCCTTCGTTTTAAAGGTTGAATAACATTCCCATATGTGTGTGTGTGTCTGTGTATGTACGCGCGTGTGTGCACGCGCATGCATGAGTGTGTCTCTGTGTGTGTGCACCACATTTTCTTTATTCATTCATCTGTGAATGGACACTTAGGTTGTTTCCATCTTAGCTATTATGAATAATTCTGCAACAAACATTGGAGTACAATTATCTCTTTGAGATATCAATTTCATTTCCTCTCGATATATACCCAGAAGTGGAATTGTGGAATTATATGGTAACTCTAGTTTTAATTATCTGAGGAAACGTCATACTGTTTTCCACAATGACTATATTAATTTACATTTTACCCAACAGTGTACAAGAGGTCCCTTTTCTCCACAATCTTTAGACTTTTTTTTTTTTAATTTTGAGTCTCACAATGTGGCACTGGGTAGAGTGCTGTGACATCACAGCTCACAGCAACCTCAAACTCTTGGGCTTAAGCAAGTCTCTTGCCTCCGCCTCCCAAGTAGCCGTGACTACAGGCTCCCTCCACAATGCCTAGCTATTTTTCTGGTTGCAGTTGTCATTGTTTGGCAGGCCCAGGCTGGATTGGAACCCATCAGCTCCAATGTATGTGGCTGAGCCACAGGTGCCAAGCCAATCTTTAGACTTTGAAAATACCTATCTTAACAACTGTGAGGTGCTATCTCATTGTGGTTTTCATTTAGATTTCCCTGATGATTCATGATGTTGAACATGTTTTCATATATCTCATGGACATTTTATGTCTTCTGTGGAAAAATACATATTCAAGTCTTTTGTGTATTTTATTAGCTAGAGTTTTCTGGTTTTTTTTTTTTTTTTTTTTCCTGTTTTTGCTACTTAATTATATAAGTTCCTTACATATTTTGGATATTAATCCCTTATCAGATATGGTTTGAAAATATTTTCTCCCATTAGGTAAATTGCTTTTTTGTTTTATTGATGTGTTCCTTTGCTGTGAGGGAACAATTTAGTTTGATGTAGTCTTAAGTATTTATTTTTGCTTATGTTGCCTGTGCTTTTAGTGTAAAATCCCGCTCAAAAACAAACAAACAAACAAAAAAAAATTGTGGTCAAGATTAATGTTAAGATGGCTCAGCACCTGTAGCTCAGCAGCTAGGGTGCCTGCGACATACACCAGAGCTGGCAGGTTTGAACCCAGCCCTGGCCTGCCAAACAACAATGACAACTACAACCAAAAATGAGCCGGGCATTATGGCGGGTGCCTGTAGTCCCAGCTACTTGGGTGGTTGAGGCAAGAGAATCACTTAAGCCCAAGAGTTTGAGGTTGCTGTGAGCTGTGACATCACATTACTCTACAGAGGGTGACATAGACTCTGTCTCAAAGGAAAAAAAAGATTAATGTCAAGAGCTTTTCCCTTTTGCTTTCTTTTAGAAGTTGTATGGTTTCAGGTCTTATGTTTAAGTCTTCAAACTATTTTGACCTGATTTTTGTGTATGGTGTAAGAAGTCCAGTTAATTTATTTTGAACGTGGATATTCAATTTTCATGGAACAATTTATCAAAGAGGCTATCCTTCATCCAATGCATATTCTTGTTGCCTTTGTCAAGTTAGTTGGTCCTATATGGTTGAATTTATTTCTGGGCTTTCTATTTTGTTCTGTTAGTCTATGTGTCTCTTTTTAAGCCAGTACTCTATTATTTTCTTTACTGTATCTTCATAATATAATTTTAAATCAGGAAATGAGATACTTTCAGATTTTTTCTTATTCAAAATGTGTATAATTATTAGAGGTCATTTATTGTTCCACATTAATTTTAGTATTGCCTTCCTGTATAAAATGTCATTGTTATTTTGATAGCTATTGCATTGAATGTATAGATAACATAGGGTAGCATATAGTTTTAATAATATCAATGTTTCTAATCCAGGAACATAGGATGTATTTCCCATTTTGTCTTATTCAATTTCTTTCATCATATCTTTTTGTCATAGCTTTTAGTGTATAGATCTTTCATTTCCTTTGTTGCATTTATTCTTAAGTATTTTATTCCTTTTTATGCTACTGTTAATGAGATTGGTTTCTTAATTTCTTTTGCATATAGTTCAGTGTTAATATGTAGAATTGTAACTCATTTTTGTATGCTGATGTTGTATCCTTAAACTTTACTAAGTCTGTTTATTAGTTCTAACAGGCTTTTTTTCATGGAGTCTATTGTAAGTTTACTTTTTTTGTTTTCTATAAATAAAATAATGTCACATCATCTACAGAGACCGTTTTATTTCTTTCTTTATATTCTGGATGCTATGTGGATAAAAATACACTTAAAGTATTTTTTTTCTATTCTTTCACTCAACAATAATCAACATGGAAGACTTCTGTGGCTAAATGTGTGTGAGGATGGTGTGTGTGTGTGTGTGTGTGTTATCCTACCAAGAAAGCAATCAGTTTGGTGGTGAATACAAGCTGATTGCCCAATTCAATTCTGACACTATCAGTATGAAGACAGTGTTAGATCCCATAGGTTGAAGGCTTAGTCTTAGTCACATAAGACTTCCTCCTTTTTCCCCCAGACACCAATCACAGATCCAGGCCTATGGCACTTCCGATTGACTGGCTTTAAACAGGGATTACCACAACCCCTCTTTGGGTTCAATTAATTTGGTAGAGCAGTTCACAGAACTCAGATAAGCACTTACTTATGTTTTCTTGTTTATTGTAAAGGATATCACAAAGGATACTGATGAAGAGATGCATAGGATGAGGTATGAAGGAAGGTAACGGTGCTTCCATGCTCTCCCTGGGCACATCATCCTCCAAGAACCTCCACGTGTTCCACTATCTGGAAGTTCTCTGAACCTTCTCCTCTTGAACCTTTTATGCAGACTTCATTGGATAGGCATGGTTGGTGACAGTGTAGAAATGTGACTAGATAAAAAGGATATGATCTAATACTAATAGGCTGGGTAGAGAAACCCAGCAAGGCCTGTCTGTTCAGATTCCTCTCAGCCTTTCTGTGTAACATTCCTTTTTCCAGGATGTGGAGGGTCTTATGACCTCCAATTAAGTAAGGTAGGTCATAGAATTTCTTCATGGCCAGCTCTAAGACAGAATGATAAGGGGAGGTTTCTGTTTGGGGGAGAACAAGGATGAAGTGAATGGAGGGCAGAAGAAAGTCAGAGAGAGAGATTCTGTTATCTGAGATCTACTTGTGACACCTAAAATACATTATAACAGGGGATATTAGCATTGTGACTTGGGAATCATGAACAAAAGCAGATATGTGTATATATATGTACTTAGGGAGGGATTTTCTACTCCACCATCTTGCTGATAGTCCCTGATACATTATTTTTAAACAAAGGTCCACACTTAGTTCAGACATCCTTAGTTTTTACCTATGTCATTTATCTATTCCAGGATCACATTCAAGATACCACATCATGTCTCCCTAGGATCCTCTTTACTGTAACAGTTTCTCAGACTTTTCTTGTTCTTGACCTTGACAGTTTTAAAGAGCACTGGTAGGGTATTTTGTAAAATGTCCCTAAATTTTTATTTTTCTGATGTATTCCTCATGATTAGACAGAGGTAATGTATTTCTAGGAGGAAGATGACAGAGGAAAAGTACTACTCTCCTCAAACGTTATCCAAAGTTTATTCTATCAACATATATATCAGTGCTGATGTTAACCTTGATCACTTAGCCTCAACCTCACTCCAGGTACTGTCTGTCAGGTTTCCCCACTGTAAAGCTAATCCTTTTTCCCCCTTTCCCCCTTCACTATGTGCAGCCCACACATAAGGAGTGGGGAGTTATGCTCTACCTGTTTGAGGATAGAACATATACAAAATTATTAGCATACTTCTACACGGGAAATATTTCTCTTCTAACCATTTCAACCATTTATTTATAAATAAATCAATGATTTATTTATATCAGTGCAGACCCATGAATATTTATTGTATACTTTGGGTGTAATCCAATACTATTTCATTTTTTTCTGCTCAGATTGTTCCATTCAGATCTTTTTTTAGTTGGCTCCTGTCCATATGTGTCTGTGTACAATATACTCACATCAATATGTGTCTGTATATGTATGTGTGTGAACAATTTCTTACTTTCTGATACTACCAGACGCCTGAGGATCATATCATATATTTCTTGTCCTTGTTCCAGAACATAAATGTCTCCAAAAATCTGTTTTCTTTTATTTAAGAATCAAGCTCTTTCCTCTTTTTTAGGGGAAAAAGAAAACCTAGAGGAAAAGCCTTATGATATTGGTCTTGGCATTGATTTTTTTGATATGACACCAAAAGCACAGTCAACCAAGCAAATATAAACAAATGTAACTATATCAAACTAAAAAGATTCTTTACAGCAAGCAAAGCAATCAACATAACAAAAAGGCAACCTACAATATGGAAGAAAATATCTGAAAATCATATTTATGATGAGAGGTTCATCTCTAAAATATATAAGGTAATCTGTATTCTTAATGATATCTGTCAGCTTGATGTATAACTTAATGATTTAAGGATGTTGAAATTTCGCAGCATGAGAGTTCATTTGTCATATTTCTCCTTTCAATTTGATTATTTCTGGTCTCATAAATTTTGAAAGTCTTTAGTTCTGTGCATATGTTAAGGATTGTTATGGCATCTTTTTTTTTTTTTTTTTTCTTTGAGTTAGAGTCTCACTCTGTCACCCTTGGGTAGAGTGCCATGGTGTCATAGCTCACGACAACCTCAAACTGCTGAACTCAAGCAATTCTCCCTTGCTCAGGCTGGTCTCAAACTCCTGAGCTCAGGAAATCCACCTGCCTCGGCCTCCCAGAGTGCTAGGATTACAGGCACGAGCCAGTGCTCCTGACTGTTATAGCTTTTTTCTTCCTCTCTTTTAAACTATCTGAGTTATTTTTATATTTAAAGTCAGATTTGTATTATTTTTAATAATAATCTTTTATTCTGTGGCTTATAAATGGTACATTTAAACTGTTCTCATTTAACGTAAGCATTGATATATTTGAATGAATATCTAACATATATGTACATATATAACTGCTTTCTACTTCTTGCATTTGTTTTGGGTTTTTTCATTTTTGTTTTCTACCTTTTCTGTTTTAATTGGCCATTTAAAATTATTCTGTTATATTTAATGTCTCAATATATCAATTATGCTCTTTAAAAAAATAGCGATTGTCCTAGAGTTTACCTTCTACATTTTTAACTGATCTAAGTCCATTTTTAAATAGTAATATACTGCTTTATGCATAGTGTAGGTACATTATAACAATTCCTCCCTCTTTCCCTATGACATCGTAATCCTTCCTTTCAACCAGATACATGTTATAGTCACCTAGTACAGTGTTACTATTATTGCCTTAAACAGTTATTTTTATATCAATAAGGTTAAAAAATAAATACAGGAGAATCTCTGTTAGTTGACCACCCAACGAAATGTAATGAACTGGTCAACATGGAGGTGGTCACCATAAGGAACTAGGCCTACTGTGCTGATACCTACATGTGGTCAATGTCTGGTCTATGAAAATTAGATCAACTTAAGGAGGTAGTCGATGTAGGGAGATGGCAAACTATACAGGTTCTACTGTATTTTACCTCCATTTAGTCCTTTTCCAATATTCTTTCTTTCTTTATATAAGCCTGAGTCTAATCATTTTCTTTCTGCATGAAAATATTATTTTTACCATTTTTTACAAGACAGCTCTACTGGAGATGGTTTCCCTCCATTTTTAGTTGTCTAGTGGAGTTTTTATATTTACTTTCCTTTTGAAAACATTTTTTTCTAGGTTTGTGTGGTTATTTTCAGTTTGACACTTTAAATGTCTCATTTAAAAGTTTTTAAATATGTCATGCTATACACATCTTACTTGCGTAGTTTCTCAAAGCAAGTGAGTCGCACTTCTTGTCCCTCTATAGGTAAGATGTCTACATCCCTATCACAAACTTCATTCAAGTTTGTTTTGACATTATGTACAATTTGAGTGTGATATGCATAGGTGTGTTATTTTGTTTACCATTTTCCTGGGTCACTGAGTTGTTTATCCTGACTGGTGTTTTTGAAGCTTCCTGGATCTGTGGTTTTATTACTTTCAAAAATTTGAGGAAGTTTTAGGCCATTAATACTTCAAATATTTCTTATGTTCTTGTTTCTGTTTCTGATATTCCAATTACACACATATTACACCTTTTGATATTATCTCCCTAATCTTAGATTTTCTTTTATGTTTGTTTGTGCTTTTATCTCTTTGTTTTTCAGTTCGGAAAGTATCTATTACCTACTGATAAGTGCATTGAAGGCTTTCTTCATTTCTGATACGGTGCTTTTGATTTCCAGCATTTACTTTTGGTTCTCACTTAGTGCTTACATCTCTTTGCTAACCCTACCTATCTATAACTATGTTTTTCATATATTCTTAACTTTTTCCACTGGAACACTTAACATATTAATCATGGTTATTTTAAGTTTCCTTTCTAATAATTCTAACATGTGTACTATATATAATTCTCATTTTGATGCTTGTTTTGTTCCTTCAGATTCTTTTCTTTGCCCTTTGGCATTCCTTTTAACATTTTGTTGAAAGACAGACACGTTGTAAGAGGTGTTAGGAGCTGTAATAAATGGGCTCTTAATGTGAGGATGTTAATGTTACTCAGTGTTTGGCTATATTTAATGCTTGGTGTAGCCATATATATATATATCTTTCATTTATTTATTTTTGAGACAGTTTCACTATGTCACCCTTGGAAGAGTGCTGTAGCGTCACAGCTCACAGCAACCTCAAACTCTTGGGCTTAAGCGATTCTCTTGCCTCAACCTCCCAAGTAGCTGGGACTACAGGCTCCCGCCACAATGCCTGGCTATTTTTGTTGTTGTTGTTGTTTTTGCACTTGTCCCTGTTGTTCAGCTGGCCCAGGGCGGTTCCAACTCACCAGCCTCAGTGTACATGGCTGGTGCCATAACCACTGTACTATGGGTACCGAGCCCTAGATCTTAGTCTTTTAGTGGTGGCCTGGAGCTTTGTGGTTGTGACCTTTGCAAAATTTTCTCCAGGGTATACTTTTTATTTCCTCCTCAATTTTATATTGCCTTACCTTATTTTCTTGAATCCATGAATCTTGTTGGCTGTGTGCTTTTTCTCCCTTATGTGAGACAAGAGGTCTTCAGGAAACTGGAGTGGAAGGAATTCCTTTCTCAGAGATGTGATAAGACTCTGGTTAAGTCCTTTTGCTCCCCCAGAGTAGGCTTTTGTTGTGGAGAAGGCTCCAGATATGTTTCACAATTTTATACTTTTTTATTTTTGTTTTTAATTTTCACTGCCAGATCCCTGAGAGAATCTTGTAGGAGACCATACACCAAGATTGTGGAAGCAGTCACCGGTTCTTGAGGAAGGCTCTGGGTGCAAGACAGTTTCTTAGCTGGCATGGAGATGTTTGGCTGCCCAGAGACAAGCCCTTAATGAGATAAGATCAGTAGCTCCTTAGCAAGCAGGTGTTATACTTTGAACATTCATGGTGCAGCAGGGTGGGAGTTGAGCCCGAGGAAAGAGCACATAGCGATCATTAAGCACGTGTCCACACCTGTTGTGTAATGCTTCAATAAAAGGTCATGATAGGAGTTGCTTGGGGCTCTGTCTGCACTTATGGGAAGCCCACCTTCTTGCAGGTATTTGTACCTTCAATCTGTGGTCCTGGATGCTTTTATTCCCATGGTGATGGGGTGCCTACAGAGGTCACCAACATGATGGTGAAAAGGATGGGATAGTGGATGCACATAGACAAATCTGGACTGGGTCATGGACTGAAAGGGGTAACTACACTCAAAGTAAGTGAATCCTTTGGCAAATGGCAAGAGTGCCCCTTTCAGCCAAAGGGGAGTGGCACTTGGAGTGTGACCTTTGTCCCCTTTCAGCCAAAGGGGAGCCATGCTTGGAGTAAGGGTGACCTTTGTCCCCTTTCAGCTAAAGGGGAACTGCGTTTGGGTTAAGTGCCACCTTTGGTCTCTTTCAGCCAAGAGGGAAGCTGCGCTTGGATTCAATGCGACCTTTGGTCTATTTTAGTCAACAGGGGAGCTGCGCTTGGGTTAAGTGCAACCTTTGGCATCTTTCAGCAAAAAGAAAAGTAACAGTGGGGAAAGAAACCAAAGGAAAACTCATACAAAGTGGTGAGACCTTTTGGCAAACAGCAGTGTGTATGTGGAGTCATTTCGTTCATATTGGTGATGTGTCTGTGTTTGTTTTCTGTCAAATTGTGAGAACTCATTCTGTAAATCAAAGGAATTCCTATAAAGTAGTGAGATCTTGTGGCAAACAGTAAAAAAGAAAACCAAAAGGTAAAGCTCCACTGGGAGTAAGCGGGACCTTTTGGCAAACAATAAAAAAGAAGTGTTTAATTTCATTAAGAGAACTTAACAGTAGTTTAAAAGAAAGAGCCTGAGGCACAAAATATCATTTAAAATAACTTACTTGAGCCCAAGTAAGGACAACTGCCTAAAAGAATCAGAATTCAGATTAATTATGCAGAAGACCGCTTGAATAGCCTCACAGTTAAAATTACTAAATGCCATAATGGTAGAAAGCTAGGCCGTGTGAGAAAGTGTTGGAGGAGGAATCGCAATCACAATGGCCATTTTTCACTTAATAATTAAAAGAAACAAAGAGAATGCAAACCCTCAGGTGTTTGCCCTAGGGGTAGAAAAAGGTGCCCTTGTGCAAATGAATGCTGCTTTCAGTTTAATAGGAATGGAACACCTTTACAGCAGAAAAACCTTCAGTTGGCCTGCGAACTCTGGGCACACTGGAAAAAAATGTGAGTATGCAGATCTAAACAATTCATTTCCTATAGAGAAAAATCTGGTATGTCTGAATGGGAACCTGATAATGTGTTAACCTGGTAATGTGCTACCTTGGGATGGAGGTTTTACTTATATCATTACAGAACAGCAAGAAAAGCCGGGTCTACCCGCTGGATCGAACCTCCACATGAGCAAGAAACCTCACCAGTCTTAAGGATTTTCTAAGTAACATCTAATTATGTGTCTGTAAATGTTGATTTACTGATTAGCAATGGATAGCAAAATACATCTGTGACTAAGGTTGATTGTTTAGGTAATCTTTTGTGATGGTTTGACTTGGCACGTTAACCTTATGCTGAACATAGTTTGAATTTGATGCAGTTTGAACATAACAGGAGACTTAAGATGTTCTATTATAAATTATATACCATAATTAGTAGCTAAAAGAGATTGTATTGGGTATTAATGGTGTGGTTCTACTAAGAAGTTAAAGTTTCTAGCATAACTATCTTGAGTGCATTAAAAATATTTTTGGATTTATAGGATGTGTCAGCCTCTAGCTACTGACTAAGATATTAAAAGGACAACTAGAAAACATTAAGACCAACTGTAGATCTGTATATTTGGCAAATACAAACTACCAAAACGTATTTCAAAGGGACCATTATTTTCTTTCCCTGTGAAACCTGGATCAACCTCCTCTGAGGAAACTCTAACTGACCCCTCCCCTTGCAATATCATCATCCAGTTTCAGCTGGAAGTAGTTTGGGGTGGTCAGCGTCCCTTTTCCCAAAGGCAATTAGAGCTTCTGTTCAGAGAGAAAGGATTGATACAGGGCACCACCATTCAGGGAATCCCTCATTCTCTAGGCCCAGGTGAGCTCAGCATGCACCTTCTGGACTCTAACAAGATCATAAACAAAGCAGCTAGTTTTGTGGTGATTAGCAGGCAAAGATTTGGTGATACAAGGTAAAACAGAAGACTTCTCATTCCTGGTAAGAATTGCACTGGCATCAGCAAAGGTGAGAGAATTTTACTTATTTACTGCTCCTCCAGATGTCAGCTTGGAAAGGGTATGAGCTCATTTGACAATTCCCTTCTCCCACCTGACATTAAAACCTCCAGCATTGGTTAATACTTCCTATGGAAGCATCATTGATTGAGGATTCTATGGGTCAGCCAAACTGCTGATAAAATATGTAAGATCAGTATAATAACTGCCCTGATCAACCATTTCCACGTTGTTTGGCAGGGAAGATTCAGTTACCTAGCTAGAAGGAGAGCTACTCGATGAAAACAAGGGATGAGACAGACAACTGCAGGTTTCTCCTTACCCATACAAAAATGTCTTTGGCAGGAAATGGGGGGAGATGTAGGAGACCATACACCAACGTTATGGAAGCTGTCACCCATTATTGAGGAAGGCTCTGGGAGCAAGACAGTTTTTAGAGCAGGGCAATTTCTTAGCTGGCATGGAGATGTTTGGCTGCCCAGAGACAAGCCCTTAAGCAGCTACATGCGTTAATGAGATAAGATCAGTAGCGCCTTAGCAAGCAGGTGTTATACTTTGAACATCAGTGGTGCAGCAGGGTGGGAGTTGAGCCCGGGGAAAGAGCACATAGGGATCATTAAGCACGTGATCCTAGTAGTGGACCCCCACACCTGTTGGGTAATGCTTCAATAAAAGGTCATGATAGCAGTTGCTCGGGGCTGTGTCTGCACTTATGGGAAGCCCACCTCTTGCAGGTATTTGTACCTTCAATTCGTGGTCCTGGTTGTTTTTATTCGTGCGTGTCAGGGTGCCCACAGCAGGCACCGACAGAATCTTTCTTGGATTTAACTATTAAAGCCTGGTGAGAATTCATGAGATAATCCCCACAAAGAATGTGGAGGTTTTCTGAAGACTATGGCTCCCAGAAGATTCTCACTCTTGTGCTACCCCATACCCAACCTAACCACACTCAACTTAGTTATTCATCAAATTTAGTATTTACATGTTCCTACCAGTTTCTGGCTCCATTGACTTCTCCAGGTAAATAGCTTTTGGCCTTTTCTCTGGACATCCCTGTGTCTTTTGATTTGAGAGTAGCAATTTGTCCTATGACGTCAGTTCTCTGATGAGCCCAAGAAAAGTCATAAATTTTCAGTTTGTCTAGCAACTTCTTGTTTTAAAGATGAGCATGATGACTTCCAAACTCTTTATGTTTGTGATGAAACCAGAAGGACAAATAAATATTTCTATGTATAGATCAGGCTACTTATATTAATGAAAGTCACAGACACCATGTAATTTTGTCTAATATATTAACAAAATTAATAATTAAAGTTAAAATAGTTTTATGAAGAAAGTTTTGTGTTCAGCAAGAAAATAAATGGCAAAACTAAGCTTGCACTAAATGTATCCGAGTATGAATCCATCTGTGTGAACTTGGTTTCTAGCAATCATTTATATATCCCAGATTGTGTGTAAAACATGACACTGTGCTCCACCAATACAGAAATGCATAAGAGCAAAATCACTAAACTCAGGGAGCTCACATTTTGTTAAAGATAGTCCAGTAAAGGGTGGTGCCTGTGGCTCAAAGGGGTAGGGTGCCGGCCCCATATGTCGGAGGTAGTGGGTTCAAACCCAGCCCCGGCCAAAGACTGTCAAAAAACAAACAAAATTAGCCCAGCAAATAAAGAATATGAGACATGTGATTTAAAATATATGGCCATGGATTTTGGGAAGAATGAGATAATCCTAAATATGAAAGTACAAATTGAGTTAGTTTTCCATCTGCATTTTTAAAAGATTTTTATTATGAGGATGTTGAAATTCCCTCAGTTACTGAGTTTGTCCCTGGAAACTGTGGTCCTTAGAGAGTGCCAGGGACATGTGTTAGGAGGAGTTTTACATGTGAATTGAACTAGCGTCAATGTTAATCCCCATTTTACTAATCAGCTCACTGAAAACCATCTCTTATATCTGCATCTCTTTATCTTATCTCATTTAATAAGATTATTAGGGTCTATTTATTTATAAAAAATTATTTATAGGGTGGTGGCTCCATATACTAGAGGTGGTGGGTTCAAACCCAGCCCCAGCCAAAAACTGCAAAAAAAAAAAAAAATTTGTATACATTTATAGGGTACAAATCCATTTTGTTACATGCATAGATTACATAGTGGTAAAGTTAGGGCTTTTAGGGTATTTTTAGGGTACGTAATTTCTCATCATCCATCCCTTCCTGTCCTCGCACCCCACTGGATCTCCATTTTCTATCATTCCTCTATGTCCACATGTATACATTTTTTAGCATCCACTTATGAGTAAAAACATGTAACGTTTATCTTTTTGTGTCTGATTTGTTGCACTTCATAGCCTCCAGTTTCATCCATGTGGCTGCAAAAGGCATGATTTCATTATTTTTTATGACTGAATAGTATTTCACTGTGTATACTACATTTCCATTACCCATTCCTCTGTTGATGAACACTTAGGCTGCTGTTGAAAATAGTACTGTGATAAATATATGAGTGCATGTATCTTTTTTTGGTATATTGATTTTTTTCCTTTGGGAAGATCACCATTAGTGGGATTGCTGGATCCATTCATTTCTAACAGAAATACATATATTTTATTCTAAAAGAAAAAATACATAGATTAGAAATATCAAAATCTTAAATAGTTAAAAAAGCAGCATTATCATATTCCTGAAGAACAAAATGCAATAAAGAGCCTCAGAAAGAAGAGAAGGGCATTCTGCAAAGAATATTAAAGTCATTTACTTGGCACAAGGATATACATTGGTTAACAATTTTCTATGATATGCAGTGATTAAATCAGTGGGCTCCATGATCCCAAGGAACAAGGAGATCTTTTTACTAGTTTTTAAAATATTTATGAGTATATTTGACTTGTGAGTTTGTATTCAATTCCTTCTTTTTGTTTGTATATTGTCCTCCTGATCTGGGCACAGATTGATATATAAGTCATCTTTGCATTATAACAAAACATATGGACTATTTGCTTTCTAAAATATTATAACTGTAAGCTATCTTTCAGGCTATTTAATAAAACTTTCCATGCCTATATTATTTTAGTTTTCTTTTTCTCACGTCATCACCTCTCCAAACACCATGGGCCTCACTTCCAGGAGTTCCTTTTATTTCTTGATAATTTAATAGACATGGCTTTTGTACTTCACTGAAGACTAAAGCTTCAAAGAAAAGACCAAAATGTTTTCGTATTTTAACATGGAGTCACAACATTTTATTATTACTCTTCAGAAGACTTACATTTATTCTTTTTGCTGGACCAAAGAGATAAGACAGACAGATACAGTCCCGCATGGATGACTTTATTAGAGTTGTCTTGGTAGAATAGCGGTGGTGTGCTGGCCCCACCACTCATACCCAAGCCTGCTGCTAAATATGCGGTGTCTCTTTTCTGTGCTTTCTTCTAGCTGTCTTTTCATGAAGGCTGTGGAAAAGTTAAAAAGACCAAAGTTTCTTATAATTCTCAGCACAATGTATTTCTCTCCGGGGATGCTCACAGTGTGAAATGGCTCTTAAAATGTCTCTATGCCCTTCTTTCTAAATGCTACAACAAGATACTTGAATGGCCCCCAAGTCAAGCCCTCGGGATTCCATTGTGATAGTATAGTTATTGCCAGCCAGCCAGTATAGTTATAGCAAGGCCAGATCCTGACCTTTGTGACATGCTATGTTCAAGGCTGTCACACCTGAGCTCAGTCTTTCCATCTTTAAACATATGAAAAAATGAGAAAATAAATTTTTGCTTGTCAGGTTATACAGAGGCATATTTTTCTTTTCCTCTCTTAAGAGAACTTGTTTAGTAACCATGAAAATGACACAACCTTGTAATTCTAGCTCTTTAAGTTTGGTCCCATAACCAATATATAAAATGAAGCTGTGTGGTTTACAGTTTTCAATGTGCAAATATTTTATGGATTATAGCCATTCTAGTTATGGATTAGCCACTCCACTACAATGGCTATAATCCATAAGATAATACTAGCTATATGTATGGAGAGGGAGCAACTGGTATCCTCTTACATTGTTGGTGGAATACAAAATGATACAGCCATTTTGGAAAACAGTTTGGTAATTTCTGAAAGTGTTGAACATAAGTTTACCAAACAATAGAGAATGCCATCCTCTTCCCTACCACCGTATCCAAGAAAAATGAGAACATATGTATTCACAAAGCCTTGTATGAGTATGTTCAACAAAGCATTCCCATTAACTAAGATAAATAATGAACCCAAATATTCATCGTCTGGTGAATGGATATACAATATGTGGTAGATCTACACAATGGAATATTATTCAACAATGAAAAGGAGTGAAAAACTGATATATGACCTGCATGGATGAATTTCTAAAATATTATGCTAGGTGAAATAAGTCATATACAAGTGACCACACATTGCATGTTTCCAATTAATATGAAATGTCCAGAATAGACAAATTTACAAATACATAAAACAGATCCATGACTGCCCAGGATTAAGGGTGGGAACACGGATTAATGGCATACAGGCTCAAGAATATTTTTTTATGCTAAAAATTTTATGCTAAAATAATTTTTAGCATAAATTTTATGGTAAAATTTTTTAGCATTTATGATAGAAATGCTATAAAATTGGATTTCAGAGGTAAATTTACTATGTCACTGAATTTTGCACTTTTAATGGAATCTTTTTGTGGTTTACAAATGCCACACTAATAAAGCTGTGAAGGCAAACATGCAAAAAAAGTAATAAAATGAGATAACCCATGATACGCTTTTCCACTGAGAAGTGAATGCAAGTCTACCAGACAGAGTCAGAGCAGACTGGCAGAAGTCTTCTACTGTTGTCCCTGGTAGAATTAGGAATAGCCTGGGAGCTCGACAGTGTGTTTACCCCTGTTTTATGAGGATCAGAAGAACTGATATTTGTGACTATGTGTTCTCTTCAGATCTACCACAACATATTTGAAATAGATTTGAAGGATGCATACAAATCAACATTACCTTAAAGACTTGGAGCTATATCCACCTGAGTGAATTTACATTATTAATCATTTTTGGAAGAGAGAGCATATGAAAAAAGCAGAAACTGATTATACCAAATATTCACTGAGTTGTTCTAATATTCCCTTGTGAGAATGAATTAATGAATTCATGGATCGTTTACATAAATACTGTTTAAAAAGCCCTTTTTGTGTTCAGGAGGCCACAAAACAAGAGGCCTATGATAATTTACTTATTTTTCTAAATTTTAAATTCACTAATCATCCATAATATAACTCCTTAGTCATCAGAAATACAAAAAAAAAAAAAAAAACAACTTCTTCCATACGCTATACTCAAGAAAGAATAGTCAACTAGAAACTGGCATATATTTGTCATATTAAATTGCAGGTGACAATTTTATGTAGAAGTTAATTCCCTGGAATTATTTTATTTCTAGAACTTTTAATCAGACTCGGTGCCTGTAGCACAGTGTATACAGCGCCAGCCATGTACACCAAGGGTGATGAGTTTGAACCCAGCCCGGCCAGCTAAACAGCAATGACAACGGCAACAGAAAATAGCCAGGCATTGTGGTGGGTGCCTGTAGTCCCAGCTATTTGGGAGGCTGAGGCAAGAGAATCGCTTAAGCCCAAGAGTTTGAGGTTGCTGTGAGCTGTGATGCTACAGCACTCTACCAAGGGTGACATAGTGAAACTCTGTCTCAAAAAAAAAACAAACAAAAAAAAAACAAACTTCTAATCATATAAAATTATATATTTGACCTTTCCATTCTCATTTCTTTATTCAAACATGAAAAAAAAAATATGTACAGGCATTAGGTTAAATAAAAACCCTGTAAGAAATACAGGCATCAGGAGAACTTGAGGTTTGATTTGTTCCTGTCAATGAGATATGAATGAAAAATTTAGCAAATTACATATATATCAAGTTCAAAGACTATTTATCTGAGACATCCAACAAATGGAGGCTATAATATTTTCTTGATTTGAATTATTCACATGATTTCCTCCACTTTATATCTGGCTTTGCATAAATAGATCTAGTCCAAAATTTGAGAGAAATCTTTTTCCCAAAGAATGTCCTTTACGGTCACTGCTACTACCGTGCCTATTGAAACTCAGAAGAACTAAAATTGTTGATTGGCGCCACATTACTAAAGGCAGGTTGGCTCTGAGAGATATTAATGGTGGGAGAGTCAGTGAATGATGTTCTGTTCTCCTGTAGGAGGACTGAACTAAGACTTAATTGAGAGTTTCAAAAAGAATGGCAGAATCTCAAAGGCAAGTAATGAAAACTGATCAGCCTGACTTTTGGTGAGATGAAAAAGGTAAAGGATGACAGTATTTATAAAATGACACCGGTCTTATGCTTCCAGCCAAGATATATTAACAAGTACTTGATTTACCCTTCCACATGAAACAGCTAAAACAAAAAGTGGCCAAAATATATGAAAAATACATTAGTTTGATACGAAACATGAGCATTAATTATGGCCTGGGGGACAATAATCCTTGAGATTTAGAAAACAATCTGATTAATCTAAATATTGATGATATGGATGGGGTAAATATGAATAAAAAAGTGACACCAGGGCCGGGCACAGTGGCTCATGCCTGTATTCCTAGCACTCTTGGAGGCCGAGGCTAGTGGATTGCCTGAGTTCGTGGGTTCGAGACCAGTCTGAGCAAGAGTGGGACCCCATCTCTAAAAATAGCTGGGCATTGTGGTGGACCCCTGTAGCTGCAGCTACTTGGGAGGCTGAGGCAAGAGAATTACTTGAGCCCAAGAGTTTGAGGTTGCTGTGAACTATGACGCCATGGCACTCTACCTGAGGAGGACAAAGTGAGACTCTGTCACCCCCCACAAAAAAATAAAGTGACACCAAATTCTGAGGTTTGTGAGACGGGACAGGGCATGTACTATTAAAAGGAAAGGAGCACCTAGATAAGCAAGACTAAAAAGACACTTAAAAGGTAATTCTATTTTTTTTTTTTTTTTTACAGTTTTTGGCCAGGGCTGGGTTTGAACCCACCACCTCTGGTATATGGGGCTGGCACCCTACTCCTTGAGACACAGGCACCGCCCCAAAAGGTAATTCTTTATTTTATTTTATTTTTTCCTCACATAATCCAGGTTTAGAGGTGAGATAGAGAGTCCGAAAGCCAAAAACACAATGCAATTTGTGGCCTAACATTGGAATATCCAAGACCAGGAAAGATGAATTTAAAAATGATACATTGGGCTTGGCGCCTCTGGCTCAAGTGGCTAAGGCGCCAGCCACATACACCTGAGCTGGCGAGTTCGAATCCAGCCTGGCCTGCCAAATAACAATGACAACTACAACCAAAAAATAGCAGGGTGTTGTGGCAGGTGCCAGTAGTCCCAGCTACTTGGGAGGCTGAGGCAAGAGAATCCCTTGGGCCTAGGAGTTGGAGGTTGCTGTGAGCTGTGATGCCACTGTACTCTACCCAGGGTGACAGCTTGAGGCTCTGTCTCAAAAAAAAAAAAAAAATATATATATATATGTATATATATATATATATATATATATATGTATATATGATACATTGGATAATATTGAGATGTATTTTGTTTATCTTGTATTAGATCTTTATCTCTTAAACTTCCATGGAAAAATAGCATTTTCCCACAGAGTTGAAGTAGGAATTAATTCATCCTGGACTCTAGTATGTCTTTAATTTCTACATAATAGAAGTAAAAAACAGATGCCAAAGAAATAGCTCTCATATGTTGGTGTTTGGGATATTTTCTTATTATCAGTGACCTAAGTAAGAAGAAATTTTAGAAGCTATAAAAATAATTTAAATACACACACAGAGAGAAGGAAAAAAAGAAACTCCTTTAGTTTCAGTATAAACACTGGGACACTTGTTTCCACTGTGTTCTTCCATCTTTGTAGCTTTCTTTGCTCGTTTATATCTGGGATTTCTGCCAAGTATCTGGTGAAATACGACATGTTTATGGCCAAGGCTTACTTTTACAGCTTCCAAAAAACTTTCAACTAGATCCTTAAGAGACTTGATACTATCCCCCTTCCCTAAAGTCACTGTAATTCATGGAGATGGCAGTGTCAAGTAATTTGAATTTCTCGTGCTTGCCAGAGTTACAATTAGTGTTTTATAGTTAGTGACTCTGTTAAGAATGCCTTTAGTTCTCTTCTGGGCTTGCCAGAAGAGTGACTTGATTTTCTTGACCTGTTTTCATACTTTTCACCTTATGCTGTCATTCTATGGGATGTAAGATTACTTCTCTCAATGCAAACTATAAAAGACTTCCATAAATGAGGACTTGATATTTAAAATGTTCACTGCTTCATAAAGTTCCTATCTGGCAGTAAAATGCAGGACTACGCTGTCACTAGATATGTCATGTTTTTGAATTTTTAAATTTACCTTGACTCACACTGTCAGTAAACATAGATAATTTGGCTTTTCTTTGAACATGTTACTAGCAGAACATTAATTTGTGAGTTCAAAGGTGAATTTTAGAAGAGCTCTGCCAGCACTCACATATGACTATAATAGATTTGAGTAAAAAACACAGGCATATTTCTCCTATAACCCTAAGATTCAAGTACTACAAGGAAGGATGGTAGTAAAAAAAAACACTATTGTAGTTTCTTATAGCTTCTCCACTAGGCCTACAAACTTATCTGACAGCACTAAGAACAAATAGTACATTTTATTTCCTGATATCTATCAAGTAGTTTAAAATATTTTTTTAAAAATCAATGATCAGTGTAAAAATTTGGAAAATTCAGAAAAATGTAAAGAAGAAAATGTGATACCCTATAGATCCATACTCTTAAGATGACTTCAATTTGGGGAGTGTATTTCTGCAAATATTTTGTATCTTTTTTCTAATTATCCTACAATATCATGATCATCATTTCACATTCTAAAATATTCTATACAATAATGTTAATGCTTATTATAATTGTAATGTTATTTTATATACTGGTGATAATTTATTTTACCACACATCTACAGGTAGGTATCTGTTTTTTAAATATTTAAAATATTATCATGTACTGTATGTCCTGGAACATAATCCTCTGACTCATAGTAGTTATATTTATGTATTTATCTTTTTTATTTCCTAGAATTCTTGTTTTACCTAATCAGAACTCTCCATTATATTCTCTTGGAAACAAGAATAAAAAAAAAAAAAGGGGGTTTTGCTTGTTTGTTTGTTTTTTACCTCTGGAGTTGCTAAGCAGAGAAAATTGGAATCTGCAGCTATTGGGAGCCATGTTTTCCTCCTTGAGAAGAAACTTACCTGAAAGTTGAAGTCAAACTAGCAAAAAGGAATGATAGGAGATCTGTGGTGTATACTGTCTTCTACTGCTTGATCTTGGAGCCTGGGTGTTTACATTATTTTGGGTTGGGTATCCATAACTTAAAACTCAATTTTTTTTTTTAATTTTGGCATCTATGATTGCCTTTAAAAAGCTGCTTATTACTATAGTTCAATGAATTGTAATATTTCAAAGTTCTTGAAATATAGGACACAACTGCATTCCAGAAAATTAACATTAATTTGCACTCTAATGGTAATGAATGTTTGCCACAGATAGGTTTTTGAAAAATCTCCAACTGATATACATCTGTCAATTGGAGGCTGTTTATAATTCTGGGTCTTAATTTTATTTATTCCCCTAATATTTATAGATCATATATGAATCTATGAAGGAATCGCCCTTTGATATGAAGGATGAATTGAAGAATAACAGCTGCTATAGGTTGAAAGTTATTGTTCATAAATTATGGTACAAAGATGAAAAGGACACAGGACTATCTTAAAGGAGCTCACATCTGGTGAGGAAGCAGAAAGCCTTCCATCTAAGTAGGTGTGATGTTGTCAGTGATGTAACAAGAATATGAAGAAAGGGCCCTGGAAGACATAAGAGGCAGTAATGTTCTGGGATCAATAGTTTGTTCGTCTATTTTCTGTTGCTTATAGCAGAATATATGAAACTGGGCAATCTATAAAGAAAATTAATTTATTTCTTGCAGTTATAAATGCTGAGAAGTCCAAGGTCAAGGATCCACATCTAGTGAGGGCCTTCTTGCTGGTAGAGACCTTGTAGAGTCATGAGGGGGCACAGAGAATCACATAGCAAGGAGGCTGAGTATGCTACCTCAAATCTTTCTTCCTCTTCTTATAAAGTCATAAGTTTTATTTTTTATTTATATATATATATATATATATATTTTTTTTTTTTTTTTTTTTCAGTTTTTGGCCAGGGCTGGGTTTTTATCCACCACCTCCCGTATATGGGGCTGGTGCCCTACTCCTTTGAGCCACAGGCACCGCTCTAAAGTCATAAGTTTTACGCCCATGATAATGCATTAATCTACAAATGGGTTGATCCATTCCTGAGGGAAAAGCTTTCCTGGCCCAATCACCTCTTAAAAGCCCCCAGCTCTCAATTCTACCACTTTAGGGATTAAATTTCAACATGAACTTTGGAGAGGACAAACATTCAAACCATGGCAAGTAGAAAGGTTTTAAAAAGCTGTTAGTAATTGACCTTGAGTAGAATTTCAACTACCATAGAAATGGAAGAGGCAGAGGGAGTAATGTAAGGAATAATGTCAGAAGATGAGGCTCAGATTGGAATATGGCATTGAAAATCAGAGGAAGACATGCTGTAGAATTGGTTCCTTATGCTCTCGATGTCAGACCTACGAATAATTGGTTGAAGTAAACGGTTTCAAGTAGAAAAGCAAAAAAAAGTATACTCATATTTTAACCAAATATAATCTAGTAGCAATATGAAGAATGAAGAATAACATCACACATAGGGAGGCTAATCAGTAAAAAAAATTAGCAGTCCAGGTGAGACATGATTGAGATCTGAAATTTAAAAGAAATAAAATCTGAGAAGAGATGAGGATACATTTTAAGAATAGCTCTTTTACTTGTGTATTATTAATAATTCATTTGTGCAAAACATCCGTTTCTCTAAGCCATGGCCTGTTTTATGTAACTCAGAATATCATTACATGAGTCTAGGGAAAAGAGGAAATAAGCTGAAATGGTATTAGTAGTAGACCACAATGGTAACTTGTTCTAGCTGAATGTCCAAACTGGAAGTCTTGCACTTGGTATTTTTATGGCACATCAGAATAGTGAGGTGAGGGCATAAGAAGCAGACCATGAAGGATGGGTGCCAGGAACTAAATAACACATCAGGCTTTCCAGATGATAATTGGCATTGAGTCTGGGATATGAGTCATGGTCACCAGAACTCACATGAAGGAAACTTAGACCTGTGTCCGGTCATCTAAAAAGGACACTATAAGAATCTAGTGAAAAAGGGAAGACCACTCACTGGAAATCAGCATGGGCACCCAGGATTACCCTGAAATACCAAATTTGGGTCATGTGCAATTGACCTGCACTGAAAGAATCATTATGGTGTTTACGTGTATAGGATCCATCAATGCATCCATTACACAGGACTTAAGAAGTGGAAAACAGGCAAATACTGAGCATTTGCTTAATTTTTTTGCCCAGTCCTGGATATAAGATAAAGAGCTCCAGATTAAGGGTGAACTTTTATATGAGGGGATTCTAATAGAGTCTTTTGGAATGATAGTCCAAAATCAGTGAAGCTCAGAGAAAGAGATGGAAACATAAATATTCATAAGTATAACCTCATACTATTATTACTCTGTACCTTCATCCACTTTATTTTATGCTATTTAATTTGTTTATTGCATTCTCACAATATTCCTTGAGCTCCAGGGTATGAACACTTACCTGTTTTATTTTCAACCATGTTTGGTAATATTGCCTAAAACAATGTTCTAGTGTCTGTCACTAGAAAGTATTCATCAATCTTTATTGATGAAATGCTCTGATCTTCAAGAGAGTTTAGAAAAATATATAAAAAGGAAAATTCACTGTAGAAGACCCACCTTACTCTCCTTATTAAGTTTTATGAGTGGGAAACTGAAGCAAGTCTTTGTAATTTGGAGATTCAAGGGTACAAGGTGTCTAGGCCTCTCTATTAGTTTTCTAGGGGTATCATAATAAAGTACTAAGCTGGGTGGTATAAACAACAAAAATTATTTTCTCATAATAAAATAATAACATTTCTAGTTTCTCAATAATAAAATTAATTAATGAGTATTAAAATAATTAATACAATTTTTATTTTCTTATAATAAAATAATCTGGAGGCTAGAGTCTGAGATCAAGGTGATGGCAGGATTGGTTCTTTCTGAGACCTGGGAGGGAGATTCTGTCCCATGCTAGTTTCTGGAGGCTGGTTAGCAATCTTTGTAATTTCTTGGCAGGAGGAAGTATCATCTTGATCTCTGCCTTTATGTTCACATGATTTTATTTTTATATGAATATATACCTGCAAATTTACCTTTTTATCAGGATATCATCCCTATTGGATTAGGGTACATCCTAAACTCTCTCCACAATATGTCCTTCCACTGGTTAATTCTGACCACTTGTTCTCACTTTAAGACAAATGGGGTTATGCCAGGAAACACAACCACAGCCACCCTGACATTCCTTTCCCCAGTCCTTGGCTTTTCTCACAGTTTGTTGATGCAAGACAGTAAGTCAGTTCTGTCTGCTTTTCCTCAATACTTCCTTAGTTTATTTACAGCCATGATGACCCTTCCCCATTATTGATAATGTTTTCTCCCCTGCAGTGAAACAAAAACTAAGTTATCCCATAGAAAAGATATTGGAGACTCTGGTTTTACAAGTTTGATGGTTCTTAAAATAACTTCTCATTTAGAAAAACAATTAGCTTACTAAACCAACCACATATTGTGCACTATACTTTGGGGAGTTATCACTCTATTTCATTTTATCTTTTTAAATTCCTTCTCCGGTAATACTGCATTTCCCTTTGGAATGCTTTACCTGCTTTTCATGAGGATGAAGTACATGAGAGTTGCAGAAGTACCTCTTGATGCTCCATTTATGCTGCCTTACATCAGTGTACCAAACCAGGTTTCTAATTAGTAATAATGTAATTTGGAGAGTCAAGGGTGGAGGGTGTCCCTTCCCCTAACTGCCAAGCTGGATATATAGTCACAGAGTAACCCAAGTAGTAACAATCTTGATGATTTGTTCCCTTATTGACAGCTCTTTTCTTCTAAGGCAATGTCTCCAATAATTTTGATTATTGGCTTTTCTTAGAATCAACCTACTACACTGAGGATTCCTTCCTTCCTTCCTTCCTTCCTTCCTTCCTTCCTTCCTTCCTTCCTTTTTTTATTAAACTGTGTTAGTTTTTTTATTGTTGTTGCAGTTTTGGCCAGGGCTGGGTTTGAACCCACCACCCTTAGCATATGGGGCTGGCGCCCTACCCACTGAGCCACAGGCACCTCCCTCACTGAGGAATATTTCATCTCTCCTCTCATCCTTGCTGCCTTCTTATGGGAATTTATAGCAGTCTACACATTAAATCATCCCACAGAACGTAGGACCCTCTATTTTTAGGGTCATTGTGTGTTCTCACATTTAAAAGTACGGACTGGAACTTGCCATAGTACTTACCACCTTTGTAAAGGAACATACATCCTGAGTTTACTCAAATGATGGGCTCACTAAAGGCGTTTTACATCAATTAGTAAAAGGCAAAGGAAGCCTGTATTTTATTGCTTATTTTGTTCTTGCTAAATAAAATGAGAAATGTTTCAGTAGATATTTGTGGCCCTTACCCTTCTTTAAATAAGAGGTAGTCTGTTATCAATATTTCTGTGGCTGCATAAATAAGCAAAGATAGTTCATAATGAAAAAAATGCACACTATTCTAATAACAACTACCTTACCATTCATATTGCCCCTCACATGATTCTTTTTTTTTTTTTTTTTTTTTTGAGACAGGGTCTCAGTATGTCGCCCTCATGGTAGAGTGCTGTGGCATCACAGCTTACAGCAACCTCAAACTCTTGGGCTTAAACAATTTTCTTGCCTCAGCCTCCCAAGTAGCTGGGACTATAGGTGCTCACCACAACACCTGGCTATTTTTTGTTGCAGTTGTCACTGTTATTTAGCTGGCCCGGGCAGGGCTAGAACCCCCCATCATTGGTGTATGTGTCTGGCACTGTAACCACTGTGCTATGGGCGCCAAGCCGACATGATTCTCAATTTATATGTTTTATGTACATTTCAAGATAAGTTGTGAACTCCTGCAAGAAAGAGATCATCTTTGTCATATGTTTTATGTAGGATACCTCAGAAAGGGCTTTTTACATATTGGAGCTTTCATATATATTTATGGCATGGGTATTACATATATAAGCTAAATATATCAATATATGTATAAAGTGTGCATATCCATAATCTAGCTCATATACATTTAATTAATACTTTTATGCTTGGTATGATTCTAATTTTGATCAGGTTTTATTAATTTTTTGCTAAGAAGTGAAAAACAAAGAAAAATAATTTAGAATCTTAAAAAGACCCATACTTGGCTCAGCGCCTGTAGCTCAAGTGGCTAAGGCGCCAGCCACATACACCAGAGCTGGTGGGTTCAAATCCAGCCCGGGCCTGCCAAACAAAAGTGACAACTGTAACCAAAAAAGAGCCGGGCATTGTGGCGGATGCCTATAGTCCCAGCTACTTGGTAGGCTGAGGCAAGAGAATCGCTTAAGCCCAGGAGTTGGAGGTTGCTGTGAGCTGTGATGCCACAACACTCTACCCAGGGCAACAGCTTGAGGCTCTGTCTCAAAAAAGAAAAAAAAAACAAAACCCATACTTGACTTTCAAACATTAATGATGCTGGCTGGGCGCTGGTGGCTCAAGTGGCTGAGGCACCAGCCCCATACACCTGAGCTGGTGGATTCAGATCCAGCCCGGGCCCACCAAACAATGACAGTTGCAACCAAAAATTAGCCAGGCGTTGTGGCAGGCACCTGTAGTCCCAGCTACTTGGGAGGCAGAGGCAGGAGAATCACTTGAGCCCAGGAGTTTGAGGTTGCTGTGAGCTGTGATGCTATAGCACTCTACCCAGGGCGACAGCTTGAGGATCTGTCTCAAAAAAAAAAAAAAAAAAAAAAAAAAAAATTAATTATGCTATTAATTCCTAAGCTGTATGCTAACCGAACATATGGTTAGAAATGCCTGTATTAAAATATTGTGAAAAACCTTTGATGTGGCTTGGCACCCATGGCTCAGTAAGGAGGGTGCCAGCCACATGCACTGAAGCTGGTGGGTTCGAGCCTGGCCTGGGCCTGCTAAACAACAATGACAACTGCAACCAAAAAAACAAAAAAAAAAAAGTGGCCGGGCTTTGTGGCAGGTGCCTGTAGTCCCAGCTACATGGGAGGCTGAGGCAGGAGAATCGCCTGAGCCCAGGAGTTTGAGGTTGCTGTGAGATGTGACGCCATAGCACTCTGCTGAGGGTGACATGGTCAGACCCTATCTCAAAAAGAAAAAAAAACCTTTGATGTGAGCAAAAGAGAGAACTTCAGTTTACAGAAGTCTCAGAACAATAGGATAAAATAAGAACAAAAGAACAGAAAATGATGATGTAACAATGACAAGTCTCCCTGGGACAGGATACAAACCACTACTATTATATATTTTTATGCCTAAATAAACTTCATTTCCCTATAAGTTGAAAATTCTTCATTATTGTTTTGCACTGTCAGACAGTCTCTTCAGCAGTTTTATGTGGCGCTCTTGAGTCTAAACAAGTGCAATTTGCTTTGATATTGAAAGGTGATGGGGCAAATCCTAGAAGGCTCCCTCATGAATTTCGCAGTCAGGCCTTTTTAACTCAATGTTCTTTAGACCTGCCAACTCAAGTAAATGTGTGAGGAACAAAATCAGCTGTCCAGCCGGATGTTAGAGTGCTGGCTTAACCTCGCCCCAGTATCAAGGGTGTTTGTCTTTTATGCAGTAGAAGTAATTCCAGAGGAAAAGACAGAACTGCTGCAATTTGTCTGGATCTAAGATTAGGCTTCAACACGTTCTATGAAAGCCTCGAATTGGGATGAATCCCTTGAGTCTCTGCTACATCTGGTGAAGAAGTTGACTTGGCATGCTGCCCGTGTTTGATCCATTCTCAATTGTTGTAGACTAATCACTCTCAGCTGTATTTACTTCTTTTCTAGCCTATTCTTAAATTAACACCAAATATAGTGTAAATCTTCTTCTTCCTATTACACATTCTCCATCAGCCTCTTGGTGACACCAATACTCAGGACGCTAACAAACACACTCAGAGCATCAAAGTTCATTGTCAATGCTTTCTGCAGTGAGTATTCCTTGTTTGCATCTCTCTCCCTCCCTCTTCATTTCAATGAGCTTCAACTATGGAAACATGGCCCATTTAAGACCTCAAGTTGTATCCCATGATATATGTTCTGGCTCCTTTACTACCAAAAGTAAATGATCTTTGCTTTATCGTTTCTCCTTTCGTAAATGGTCAGAGTAGTAGTCTAGAGAAACCAGACAGAAGAACAACAAACCAAATTACCCTTTACTCCAAATTTTAAAATAATGATTAAACCAAAAATTGTAATCACATTGCTTTACTGAGAAAGAGCAAGCGAGAAGACACCATGAACACCACTAATTACAGATAAGAAAATGATAGTAGGAATGAATCCCACTGTAACACCATTGTAACCTATTGGCAAAAAGGGGGAAAAAAAATAAGGAAGCCTGATATTCTCATTTTTGATACATTCATCCAAAAAAAAAAAAAAAAAAAAAAGGAAAACAAGAGTTTGAGCCTTTCCTCAAAAGTGTAAGTATAGAGGTAACTTGATACCTTTTAAAATCCAGTTTCTGGGGGTTTTTATAACTAAGACTTTAAAATGTACCGTAAATGCACATTTAAAACAAAAGGATTCATAGAATGGAAAAATATCCCTGGTACAGAAAGAAAAGGGGCTCAATAATTTCAAAGAAATTGTATTTTTTACCATGAAAATGTGAGGAAAGTTTATTGCTTTCCTAGCACAATATAGTGAAATTTCTACCCCAGATAGAGCACTTCCTCCTCCATTCGTATGGTGTTCACAATGACATTTTAATTCTCATCTCTTTTTTACTTCCGTCCACTTTGGCTACCTTATGCATACTATCCTTTATTCCCTTGTAACATCATAAACTTTCCACTCAAGCCATCTGAACATGCATCCTAGTATGATTTTCAAAGTTTATTAGTCATGCTTAATGAATGTTAGCCTACAGGGTAGAAAGCATGTTCTTATGTCTCTGTATTTGTTCATTCTAAGTGTTTTAAGGAATAAATTTTGTCACTGCATAATGCACTATAACAATTTCCTGTTTTATTGTGCTTTTTATACAGGTGGAACTTGTCTACTAAGACAGAGGTTTTGAAAGTAAGCAGCCTCCGAACTCCAACTCCAGTGAATTCATATTATCAATCAAAGATGATGTGGCCTACAGTAGTGACAAGAAAAAAATGTGGGTCAAGTGCTAAAAATAAACAGAGTTGCTGAGCTCTAAATCTACTTCATCATTAAGAAATGAAGTTCTTCTTTGTACTTAAGACAGCAATTTTTAAGTGAGATGGTAAAAAACAAATTTTTCTTTGAGTTTTTCAAATGATACTGGCATATCTCACAATACACCTGACCCCTGTCCTCTAGTATGTAATGTATTTAGGGTATCTAAAACTTACTCTACAATAAATGTGGAAATTGAACTACAAAATAACTTTACAAAAATGAAAGTAAATATTTTCTGGAAAATGAGGTAAGTTTTTTGAGAAAATGAGCTGAGCAAAACAAAATTATGTGATGTTATTTGTTAATGCAGGTTAATGCAAGTAATGTTATTTGTTAATGCAGGTGTCTCTCATTAAAGACTAGGCAATTACTACAGTTGTAAAGACTAGATGTTTAAAATATAATTGAATGATATTAGCCCATGGAGGGGGGCAGAGGTAACTAAATTCTTAAGATAATCTCCACACTTTGCTATTCATCTCCTTTATATAGAAATATTATGCCATATATGTAGTGTTCTAACTTTATTATATACATCTAATGATAAGAAAGCCATTTGGATTCAATTTTTAAATTTAAGCATTTATTTAACATTTATGACAATAAACTTTTTTTTTTTTTAGCATTTCCCCCCTCTTTGTTGTGGGAAGAGGAATCCTCCTCATCATTTTCCTCGTCTTTGTGGTTGAAACAACAGCGGGGTCTCACCTCGGGACTCAGAGCAGTGAGAGGCAGCACGGCTGGACTGGTGACTCTTTGGGGCCTGGAACTGCCCACTCGCTAAGGCTACTTCAGTATCCAAGCAAAACCCTCGGTTTACACTTGTTTGGGGTAGGGTGGCACCATTGGTCCACCCGAAATTTGAAACTGATTGGGTAGGTGTTGGAAGTAGTCCCTGATTTAGCCAAGAAGGTCCTGTGGAGATCGCTGTAATATAACTTTGCAAAGCCTTTGGTACCAGGGACTTAGCACGTTTCACATCTTCCGGAGAGCAGTTGCCTGTCTCTAGGCCCAAGGACATTCCCATCCGCTTCAGTACTTCTGTGTCATTGTAGATCTGAAAGGTGTTGTCGAAATTAAAGAGATATTTAAACTTATCATTGGAGATGCTGCAATCTATGACTGTTTCTTTGTCTGCAGTGACGAGTTTAAAAGGCAGCTGGACAGTGGTGTTCAGAGGTGGAGGTCTCTGATTCTGCTGTTCTTTTTGACGATTTCTCTGTACCAGGTTTTTGAAAGCAATTTGGTGTAGGAGAAGCTCTTGCAGCTCGGCCCGCTTCTCCTTTATCCGTTCTATCCGCTTCTGCTTCTCCATCAGCAGGTTTTGATATTCCTGAACACAGTTGATAGGTAGGCCAATCCACTTGATTTCTTTTCTATCCTTTGAAATTATGTTCATCGCCAACAGCACATTTAAAGCATCATAAACTCTTCGCCTAATGTTCTTCTCATCGTAACCCTGCGAATCAGCTGCCGAATGGTTATTTGGATTGGTGAGCTCTGACACCAACTCATCAGCTACTTCATTATATGACGTTGTGCCTTTTTGCTGAAGTTTCTCACATACTTTCATTGAAAAATGCCTCAAGCCTTTTTCATTTCTTTCTTTTTTGCTTCGTTTACGTTCTGAAAAATCAGAATTTGTAAATTCTCTAGCCCGTTTGCCGTCATCACCAGGGACCCAGCCAGCAGCTTCTGCTACATGTGTCTGAGTAATCATTGCTGGTGCAGGGGCATATGGATTCCCTTGAATGCTTCCTGTACTGGTTAGATTCTGTGGTGTGCTCATAATTATTTGGGGTCTGAAATGTAAATTTATTGGTTCTAAGGTAAAATCTTCTTTGGTGAGTTGGTGCAGGGAACTAGAAATGCAACAAATGAAATGTCATCTGGTCTGAGGAAGCATGCCTTTGACTGTAGTACCAACAACACTCTACACAACAAATAATTTTTGAGAATTTACTATATGCTACTTGTACATGGAGGTAGAATTGTGAATAAGACATTCATAATCTGAGTCTTAATTAAGGTTCTAGCTTAGTGGTTTTGCATTCACCATATTTCTTAATTCTTCAAAGGCCAATTGCCATACCAATCTCCTTTGACCAATAGCTATCTGATCAATATAGGTGTGATCTGTGACTTTCCCACACAGAATTTTTGTTTAGAAGATACCTCATCAGAGGTGCACCTGCCAATGTTGCTAGTGTCTCTGTTTCCCTACAGAACATGCCAACCCAGATTACTGGAACTAAACTAATTCAATTTGGGCTTTGCTTTTTACTTAAGTTAGTTTGCACATCAGGAGGAGGTGCTAACATCCTAAGAAAAATGGCACTGCCTTTATGTCTTCCTTTTTCATTCTATCTCCCTTTACTTCAGCTGGGCTATTATGTCTTTCCCACTACTTTGCTACTTGGCTTGGTGGATAAGAATGTGTCTTTCAGAGATGAGAAGACAGAAGCATTGTTTTTTTGTCTTTGCTATCTTAGACAAGTTATGTAGCATGTCTTTTTTTTTTTTTTTACATTATTTAATGAGGTATAATTGACATAAGATAAACTACATGTGTTTAAAACATATAATAGATTTGATGCATACCTGTAAAGCTAGTATCACAGTTCAAGTAATACATGTAAGCATATGAATAACCTCAAAGATATCTTCATAGGTCCCTATGTTATTTAGCATTCTAAACCCTAGATTCTTCATCTGTAAAGGTAGGTATAATTACAGTACCCTCCTAATGCTGTAGTAAAAGGTAACAAAATATAGACAGCATAAAATGTAGCAGTAGGAAGCTTTGTGATAGAGACTCATCCCCATTTCATATTTAATGAATATTAATGAATAATCAAGTTCTCATTGAATTTACTATTTTGTGTTTTCTATTTTTTCCCCCAAATAATCCAAATCTTTTCTCACATTTATAAGTTTGAAAGTCTTTGACCTAACCTATACACAGATATGCTGAACTGGTTGAAGAAGAGAGAGAGGTCTATGTTTTAGCCCTGGAACCATTTTACAGCTGAGCAAATGTCTGTGTATGACTATGGAAAGGAAAAGGAGGGTGTCATAAAGGGCATGAATGTCAATACTTGAAGTGGGCCTGAACTTCATCAACAGCTGAAACCAGGACATGGGCATTTATAAAATTCTGTCAGCAAGGAAACTACTGTCTGATGAAACAAGATGGATTAGAGAGATACTTATCTCCCAAAAGAAAAGCATTTACCTGCGTCTACATGGAGTCATGTAGTCCTATAGGTATTCAAAGTAAAATGTCTGAGATTCATCCCTTGTAGGAGAATAGACTGTTCACGCATACCTGTATAGTAAAGAAAGGGAAGAAGCAGCTATCTTAAGGAACCCTTTTACATTCAAGAAAAGGAATGGGTATGGAAGAGAAATGGATAAAAAGCATGAGGTCTGACAATCAAGTTGATGAACTCATCCTACAAAAAGTGTTATGTACCACATTGCTGTACATCACTATGGTCACCTTGAAAGTACTCCCCTTGGCCATCTGATGACTGTAATGATATTCAGCAACGAGGTATGTAGCATTTGTTTCTAGGATGAGTTCGCAAACTTAATTGTCCAACCTCATACAATGACAACACTGATGGTCGTTCCAGAAAAATAGTTAAAACTTGTTTTGAAGGATGGACTAAGTCCTGGCATCAATTCATAGCTTCCCAGGGGGGAGTATCTTAAAGGTAGTTGTTGTAATATTCAGCAATGAGGTATGTAGCACTTTTTCTAGGATGAGTTTACAAACTTAATTGTTCAACCATGTATATCACATTTTGCAGAGTTAAAAGGGAATTCGTGCCTGTTGTAATAATTCTATAATTTAAAGAATGCCATTTTGTTAGGTTGTTTTTAATTCAGTTTTGCTAGCTTTCTAATTATTATTACACTGTTACTGTATTAGTTTTTTTAGAGACAGGGTCTCACTCTGCTACCCAGGTTGGAGTGCAGTGGTGTGATCATAGCTCATTGAAACGTTGAATTCCTTAGATTCAAGTGATCCGCTTGCCTCAACCTTCAGAGTAGATAGGAATGTAGATACATGCCACCGTGTTCTGCTGACCCTTTAAAATTATTTTGTAGAGGCTCAGTGCTCATAGCTCAGTGGTTAGAGTGCCAGCCACATTCACCGGGGCTGGTGGGTTCAAACCTACCCAGGGCCTGCTAAAACAACAACAATAAAATAAATAAATAAATAAATAAATTGGCTCGGTGCTGGCCACATACACCAAGGCTGATGGGTTTGAACCCAGCCAGGGTCAGTTAAACAGCGACAACTGCAACAAAAAACAAGAATAGTGGGGCATTGTGGCAGGCGCCTGTAGTCCCAGCTACTTGGGAGGCTGAGGCAAGAGAATTGCTTAAGCTCAAGAGTTTGAGGTTGCTGTGAGCTGTGACGCCATGGTACTCTACTGAGCGCGAAGCAATGAGACTCTGCCTAAAAAGGAAGGAAGGAAGGAAGGAAAGAAGGTAGGTAGGTAGGCTGGCCCAAAGCTGTGGCCAGCATCTATACTCTCAGCTACTTGGGAGGCTGAGGCAAGACAATTGCTTAAAGAGTTTGAGGTTGCTATGAGCTGTGATGCCATAGCACTCTACCGAGGGCAATGTAATGAAACTGCCTCAAAAAAAAAAAGAATGAAAAAAAGAAAGCCCAAGTTGTGGCCAGAATCATCTATAGTCCCAGCTACTTGTGAGGCTGAGGCAAGAGAATCGCTTAAAGGGTTTGAGGTTGCTGTGAGCTGTGACACCACAGCACTCTACGGAGGGCAATGTAATGAGACTCTACCAAAAAAAAAATAATAATAATTATAACAAAGAAAGAAAAAAAGAAAGCCAGCCCGGAGTTGTGGCCGGCATCTATAGTCCCAGCTACTCGGGAGGCTGAGGCAAGACAATTGCTTAAAGAGTTTTAGGTTGCTGTGAGCTATGATGCCATACCACTCTAGTGAGGGCGAAGCAATGAGACTCTGCCTAAAAAAGAAAGAAAGAAAGAAAGAAACCAAGCCAGCCCGGAGCTGTGGCCAACATCTATAGTCCCAGCTACTCGGGAGGCTGAGGCAAGACAATTGCTTAAAGAGTTTGAGGTTGCTATTAGCTGTGATGTCATAGCACTCTACCAAGGGCAATTTAATGAGACTGCCTCAAAAAAAAAAAAAAAAAAAAAAAAAAAAAGTAAAGAAAGAAAGAAAGAAAATAAGAAAGCCCAAGTTGTGGCCAGCATCTAAACTCTCAGCTACTTGGGAGGCTGAGGCAAGAGAATCCCTTAAAGGGTTTGAGGTTGCTGTGAGCTGTGACACTACAGCACTCTACCGAGGGCAATGTAATGAGACTCTGCCAAAAAAATAATCATGATAATAACAAAGAACGAAAGCAAGCCAGCCCAGAGTTGTGGCTGGCATCTATAGTCCCAGCTACTCGGGAGGCTGAGGCAAGACAATTGCTTAAAGAGTTTTAGGTTGCTGTGAACTGTGATGCCACGCCACTTTACTGAGGGTGAAGCAATGAGACTCTGCCTAAAAAAAAAAAAAAAAAAAAAAAAAAAAAAAAAAAAAGAAAAAAAAAAAAAAATAAAGAAATAAAAAAAACCAACCCACCCACCCCGTACCTGTGGCCAGAATCTAATTTCCCAGTAATGGGGGAGGCTGAGGCAACAAAACGCATTCAAGATTTTGAGGT
>CAUYPK010081404.1:0-18384 GCA_963574355.1 Loris lydekkerianus
CTGAGTTCCTGCCTAAAAAAAAAAAAAAAAAAAAAAAAAAAAGAAATTAAATCAGAAAGGAAGAGCAAAGAGAGGGAAAGAGGGAGGGGAGTGGGGCTCTGGTGTGTGCCACACCTTTTGGGCGCAAGACACGATTGTAAGAGGGACTTTACCTAAAAAATGCAATCAGTGTAACCTGGTTTATTGTACCCTCAATGAATCCCCAATAATAAACAATAAAGAAATGGAAAAAAAAAAAAAAAAAAAAAGAAACACTTGAGCCCTGGAATCTGAGGTTGCTGTGCATTATTATGCTATGGCACTCCACCAAGGGTGACAAAGTAAGATTCTGTCTCAAAAAAAAAAAAAAAAAAAAGAGTATCTGACACTAAGATTGAATTTCATTGTTGTTCAAATTTTGCAAAAGTTTTAAATCTAAAATTGGCCCCATTGCTCGGTGCCTGTAGTTCAGCAGCTAGGGTAACAGCCACATAAACAAGCTGGCAGGTTCAAATCCAACCTGGGCCTGCCAAACAACAATGACAACTACAACCAAAAAGTAGCTTGGGTGTTGTGGCAGGCGCCTGTAGTTCCAGCTACTTGGGAGGCTGAGGCAAGAGAATTGCTTAAGCCCAAGAGTTTGAGGTTGCGGTGAGCTGTGACACCACAGCACTCTACCCAGGGCGACACAGTGAGACTCTGTGTCAAAAAAAAAAATTGGCCCCAGACCAAGATATAATAAATCATTCTTATTTGGGTCTTCAACTTACAGAAAACTATACAGACCATAGACTATAGAACATGGTAACTTGGGCTGGTGGGGGTGGGAGGGTGGAGGATTATTTTTTCTTTTTTAATCTTTTCAGCCGAGAAAGATTTGTCCCAAACAAATGACATTTATGCAGACTCTGTGAATGCTGGGAGTGGTGTAGCATGACTAAACTTTCTAGCTGGAGAGAGGAAGCTAGGTTACTATAAGAGCAGTTTTTATAAATTGATAAATCTTCTAAAGAGAGCTCAGAAGAGATGGATCTCCAAGGCTAAAGTAATTTGTTGTGATTTTTTTTTTCCATTTTAAATCAATGCATCCATACTTGATTGTGTATGCTCTTTTTTTCTTTTGAGACAGAATCTCACTTTGTTTCCCTTAGTAGAGTGCCATGGCATCACAGCTCACAGCAACCTCAGATTCTCAGGCTTAAGCAATTCTCTTGCCTCAGTCTCCCAAGTAGCTGGAACTACAGGCACCCACTACAATGCCCGGCTATTTTTAGAGACTAAGTTTCACTCTGGCTCAGACTGGTCTTAAACTCATGAGTTCAGGCAATCAAGCCACCTCGCCTCCCAGAGTGCTGGGATTACAGGGGTGAGCCACTGAACCCGGCTGATTGTGTATATGTTCTTAAACATGACTCCCAAATTACAAAATCATCAAGCCCTCTCCCAAAATGTGTGTGTATATCCCACCCTGTTGTACAGTTTAGAAAACATTTAGTAGGCAGGTCCTTCTTTTTATTATTTAGGAAAGTTTGTAAGAAAATAGGACTCCATTTGTATTATAGGAAGAGGACTGGGTCTGAATTACCAGTATTTCTGATTTAAGAAAGGATGACTGACTCAAGGTGGGATAATTTATTTTCACATCTGGCTTTGTTTAAATATTGCCTGTTACTTTAAAGTAAAAACCCTCCAGCAGGAATGCCCCCTGTTCATTCTCTCCCATCAACTGACCCTGCCATTTATCTACAGCAGGCACAAACCCCATTGCCAGCCAATCTTCCTAGGTACCACCAAGATGGGTCAGACCTGTTCTTATTTAAGTGGCAATGGTAGAAACCAAGGTCCCCCAAATCCTATAATTGTTTCCATATCAAATTATGCCTGTGTTTTTATTACAGTAAATTTTCACATAGAATTCTGATTTCCAGAAATAACCATAAAATCTAACCATAAGGTACAACTGATATCAAAAGCAAAGCATGAAAGAAAAACCTGTTTAATAATTCAACATGAACATCCTATCTGTATTGACATTACCAGGCTATTACTTATTACCTGCCAGGCAGATAAAACAGAGAAAGAAAAAAAGAAAAAAGAAAAAAAGCAAATTTTAAGAAGTTGCCTTAGAGGGACCCTAATAAGTCAAGGGGCACACAAGAGAAAATTAAGCTCCTCCCTTTCCAGAGGACAGGGCTTCCTTCAGGATCTTGTGAGGGACAAAATATATTAATTACCACTCTTCCTACATAAGGCATCTGGTATTTGCTCAGAACCTCCAAGGCCAGGGTCAGAAGCCTCAGAGACAATGGAATAGACACAGGGTGAGGACAGAACCACTTTCTATTAAAACCAGTGCTTATCCGCGTGGTTAAAATGTAAAAGAAATCATAGCTGGACTAAGGGAAGACAGCAGACAGATGTACAGCAAACATGCCACCAGATTATAAAGGACATCCACCCTATTTGGGATTATATGGAAATTTAAGGATCTGTTGGCATGTGTCCCTGCCTCATCCCTCCCTCCCATTATCCATCCTACAAGGCAGCTAGGTCAGATAAGCAGCCCCACTCCCCTGCCCCTGCCGGACCCCAGGTGACATGTTTCAGTGATTGTCCACTAAATACTTTCTAGACTACACTCTGCTTTCACAGCCCTGTTATCCAGCTCTAGTTTTCCTTTCTGGGCTTTCACTCTACACTCTCCAATAAAAACTCTTTGCTGGGACTAGGCTGTTTCAACACACCAGCCTCTGGACATGTCGAGTGCAGTAACGGTGCAGAGGTGAAGAGGTCATGCTTTGCAATCTGCTGCTCTAGATTCGAATCTTGGGAACAACATTGCCTCCCTGGCGGGTTGCTGTTAACTGTGAAAGGTGGCAAGGCACAGAGGCACAGTTCCAGACCCCATCGTCAAAGCACATGAAGTGTTGGCTGTTATTCTTCCTCAAGAGATGATTCCACCTCAACTCTGAACAGCTCTCATCTCTCCCCAGAATTAGGCAATTGCCAAGTTGCTTCGTCTTAACTTTACTGACCTGGCCACAGTAAGCTCACAAATTACTGTTGCTTAATCTGATACAAAAGTTAACGTGGGAAGGATAAAGCATTGGACTAGGAAATCTGAGTTGGGGCCATGCCAATTATGCTGGTGGAATTATTTGAAACTCTCACATTAGGTCACGCAAATACTGTCTGAGAGATTGTGTAAATTTCTAACTTTATACTGTGCCTGTAGCGCTCTCTGCACATCAGAATTCCCACCAACTTCAAAAGCAGCTCCCTGCTTGAAGTAGCTCTGTGGGGGCATTGAACAAGAAGAGAAACAGGTTCCACATGTTCCAAGAATCTCATCTCATCGAGGCAGTCCAACCTCTTGTCACAGAACTTTCCCCTTCCTTTGTCTCTCTTATTCCTACACACGATAGCCCACTGACAAATGCCGAATCATCGCTTTACATGGGTATTCAATTTTCCATTCATTTATGATTACATGGAGAATGCAGAGTGAAAGATTCTTCTTCAGCTTGTAACATTTCACTTTTCACAACAGACTTACTGTCACCATGCTGAACTCTGACCCCAACGTATGGTTCCCACGGCTAAAATCAAATACTGATATTGTGGTGCAAGTTAGTCTCCAATAAGCACCCCACTCCCAAGAGCTCTGTACTCATGAGCTTATCAATTGCAACAATCAGAGTTCAGAGCGAAGTTTCTGCTAGGTGTACCTTGCGATGCACCTAGCAGAAAAATCCTTCCAAGTATAGCAAGCTTTTCTCCAGAGGGGGAGATACTGACTCTTTTGTTTATTTGTTTTAATTTCAGATTATTATGAGGATACAAACAATTGGGTTACAAAGTTTGGGTTTGTCAGGTAAGGTCCCTGCTGTAGTTGTGTTCCTCACCCAGGAGATGTGCTATATACCCTTACATTGTACCCATTAGGTCACAGCACAACAATCCCAATACTGACTCTAAAAGCAACTGCAACTACAGTATTTCCAACGAGAATTCACATTCAACAGCAAAAAAGTAGTTAGGACAGGCAATAATTTTAAAATTATTATGAAGTTCCAGATAAAGATATCTAAGAAAGAGGAAACACAACTTCAAGACCTAAGTATAGGAGCTACCCAAATGATCAGATAAATAAGTACTTCTGTAAGCAACTGATGGTTTTTGCTGTTACTGTCACCCACTCCTAGGCAATACTATGATATATTTTTCTGGTGAGTTCTCCAAGATTTGTTGCAAGTGCTATTTGTCCTTCAGCACCTAGTATCCTTTCCCAGAGGCTAGAAGGCTGGCTTACCATCTGTGACAATGACATCTTCCTCCTGGCAATTCAGGGCTCTCTCCTGGAAGCTGAGTTCTCCTGGCTCAGTTAAGCCATTGACAGTGGACAGCTGACCATTCTTCTGTAAGAGCTATGGGAAAAACAAAGCATGGAAACTTAATTGCCATTCTCACAACTCAAGTTAGAAGTAATGCATCAACTTCCGCAATATAAAACCATTGAAAGGAAAAATACAGAGAAATAGAGATTTAATACCAATAAAGATAATTGTCTTTTCTTTTTCTCTCTTGCTTTCTTTTTTTTTTTTGAGACACAGTTTCTCTCTCTAGTCCCAGCAAGACAGACACACGCTACCATATCTGGCCAATTTTTTCTATTTGTAGTACAGACAAGGGCCTCTGTCTTGTTCAGGTGGACTCAAAACTCTTGAACTTAAGCACCTTTCCTTGTGAGCCTCCCAGAGTGCCAGGATTATAAGCATGGGCCGCTGGGCTTGACCAAGATACTACTAAGTTTACTAAGTTGTATTTGTCTGCAAGGTTCAGCTACCTGTCTGCGGGTGAGTGACGCGCAAGCACAAGTTATTAATCCAGTCACAAATTCACACGTCTGAACACACACAAGCAGCATACACTCATTTTTGAGGCCTGTTTCAGGTATGAAATGAGGAAGTCAGGTGTGATTCCAAATA
Source organism: Loris lydekkerianus (assembly GCA_963574355.1). Classification (NCBI taxonomy): domain Eukaryota; kingdom Metazoa; phylum Chordata; class Mammalia; order Primates; family Lorisidae; genus Loris; species Loris lydekkerianus. The sequence continues at coordinate 4,968 of CAUYPK010081404.1, forward strand.
CTTTGAGCTCACAAACTACAATGCACAGCTGACTTTTCAAAGAATGGTTTCCCAGCTTGAGCCACAGACAGACCCCGTCACTAAAAATAGCCACACGTTCTAGTGGGCGTCTGTCCTTCGAGCTACTGGGGAAGCCAAGAGAATCACTTGAGCCCAAGAGTTGGAGGTTGCTGTGAGCTATGATGATAGGGTGACAAAGTGAGACTCTGTCCCCCAAAATAAAAATACATTTAAAAAAAGAATGGTTTTACTTTAAAATAATGCATGTTTCTTTGTGACCAGACGCAGACCGAGCCATCTGACTGGAACACACGAGCGATGCTGTGCTCTTCCCAGGTTAGAAAGGAGACATTTACTAAACCGCAGCTCTGGAAACCATCCTGAAGCTGGAGCAAATGACAACAAACACAGCCTGAACCGAGGCCGGGGGTGTTGGGGCTTCTCTGAGAAAGCAGAAGTAAAGTTGGGGCTTCGGTTCAGGCAGGGGCTGTGTGAGAAAAGGGGTGTGAGTCGGCAGGCTTTGTGGTGTGAGGACTGGGGTTGTTATCGGAGCCCAGCAATCCGTAACACACGTTTGAGTTATTGTGTTTTCCTTAAAAGTATTACTGAAATGGTCATTTACAACCCTCTTCCCATAGGATGGCCTACACAAATGACATCATTAACTAAAGAAAACCAGCAGGGGCCGGTGTGGATTACACCTGTAATCCCAGCACTCTGGGAGTCTGAGGAGGGTGGATTACTTGAGGTCAGGAGTTTAAGACCAGCCTGAGCAAGAGCAAGACCCGATCTCTACTAAAAATAGAAAAATTGAGGCAAGAGCTTCTCTTGAGCCCAAGAGTTTTTTTTTTAAGACAGAGCTTTACTTAATCACCCTTGGTAGAGTGCTGTGGCATCACAGCTCACAGCAACCTCCAACTCCTGGGCCTAGGTGATTCTCTTGCCTCCTGAGTAGCTGGGACTACAGGTGGCCGCCACAATGCCTGGCTATTTTTTGTTGCAGTTCGGCCAGGGCTGGGTTTGAACCCGCCACCCTTGGTATATGGAGCCAGAGCCTTACCCACTGAGGCACAGGCAACTCCCAAGCCCAAGAGTTTGAAGCTGTGAGCTATGACACCACAGCACTCTACCCAGGGTAACAAAGCAAAACTGTCTCAAAAAATAAAAAATAAATAAAACACTAAAAGGGGGGGGGGGGGGAAACCCAGCAGGCTTATAGTCATGTCTATAGTCATTTTTTTAATCCTGAGGATATAAATTCAAAGTTTTAAGCCAAGTAAAAATGGCGCTATAACAATTAGGAACCTGAAGATTTCGATAATGCCTTGTACTTTGCACACTTTCTAATTTATCTTAAAACCCTCTCAGGCAGCTGGTGTTATCTCCATGTTATAGATGAGAACACTGGGACTCAAAGTGACCGCAGTGGGGCAGGCAAGTGCTTTACCACACACAGCTCCGCAATAGGGGCCACATGGCACCAAGGACAGGTCTCACCACCAACTACTTCCAGGGTTTCTCCACAAGGTTGTAAATTGTTTAAGACCCCCAATAAAAAGACAGGAGCTGTGTTTTCAAGAACCTGCTACTTCACACAATGATAAAATGATTTTAAAGAGTATTCCATAGTACCAGACCTGCCTACTACAGAGACATCTCAAGGCTCCACACTTTGTTTGACATCACTTTGTCCTGCTTACTGGCCAACCGAAGACCGTGGCCAAACCCCTGACTTAGACCAGAATCCTGAAGGGACAGGAGGCAAGACAGTCAATCCAGAAGCTTTGAGTTGTGCTAAATTGATTGCACCTGGCTGTCCCTTGTTCCCAGCAAGGTTGTCCTTCAACTGCATGAGTCTCCTCCTGAAATAATACCACTGTACTTCACTTACCCTACAGATGCAAGAGCTGGCCGCAAAACGCCCATGCTGAGTCCTTTTATTAAACAGAATACTCAGATCACATTTCCACTTAAAGTCTTCTCTTACCAAAATATGAAAGATGGGAATTTTAAATGAAACCTAAAGACAAAAAAGCAGGGGGTGAGAGAAGGGGGAGAGTATCTGCAAAAAGATCATCAGCAAAAATGTCAGAGGATTTTAACTAAACATCACTGGTTATGTGCACATGTTAGACTTGGATTTGATTAATAATGTGAAGACAAGCAGGGAAGGAAGGCAGGAACTGTGTATTATTGTGGGCTACAGGGCATCCCAATGAATCTCAAACCCCAAAAATGTTGACATACACACCCATGATGTGGCAAACTAAATGGGGAATATGAAAACACCATCCTAATACCTCAATCAATTTCAATGCAGTAAACCTTGGTCAGCATCAGCCTAGCTCACGGCAACCTCAAACTCTGGGCTCCAGCAATGCTCCTGTCTTCACTTCCTGAGTAGCTGGGACTACAGGCGTCTGCCACCACACCCAGCTAATTTTTCTATTTTTTAATACAGATGGGGTCTCGCTCTTTCTCAGCCTAGTCTTGAACTCCTGAGTTCAAAGGATCCTCTGCCTTGGCCTCCCAGAGTGCTATGATACAGGTGGAAGCAACCATGCTCAGCCAAAATTGAGTCTCTTTAAACATAAAGTATCTACTGGACGTAGGCACAAACTTCCATCTTGACCCGATGGGTGATGTCTCAGGAGCACTCAGAGCCCCTATCAGATCAACATGCCACAGAAAAATGGGACGTCATTCCTAGTCAGATCGTCGCCATACATGGATATTTCCACTCCTGCCCTTTCACTTACAGGTGCTTTTACAAATCTCATGTGTTCCTGTTGATGGATAATCCACCTTTTTTCATCCCAAATCAAGTGTTTTTATTTTTTCTCCCTTCCCTAACCATCTAAACAACTAACCAGGCATAGTGGCAGGTGCCTGTTGCCCCAGCTACTCAGGAACCTGAGGCAGGAGGATCACTTGAGCCCAAGAGTTTGAGGTTGCGGTGACCTATGATGACAGAACTACACGCCAGCCCAGGCAACAAAATGAGACTGTCTCAAAAAAAAAAAAAAAGAAAGAAAAAAAAGAAAATCAGGGACTTATAAAAGTCATCAATAGGTTAAAAATCACCTAGAGTCATAAGCATTCACTTTTTAAGAAAACAAAAATGGGGAATACGTGCTGCTTTATAATCTGATAGTTTCATACATCCTGGATGTGTCACTTTATCAATAAATATGCATCTTGCTCATCTTCAATCAGCCCCTCTTTGACCAGTAACTCAAATGGCCACAGAAGACGGACTTATCCAGACGGGCTCTGCCCAGACAGACCCTGAGGGACACACACAGTGGCACTCGGGACGGACAGTGGTGAAGCCGGTGGGATTCGGGGGCCAGCTACTTCAGGGAGCAAAGACCTGTCAAGATTTAAGATTTCCAAACAAGAAAGGCGAAGGAAAACTTGCATTCCGCTTTTTCACTCAGAAGCTTCCTCATGTAGCTTTACCTTCCCTCTTGAACGTGATCTTTTGAACACAGTTACTTCTTTTGAGATGAGAACTGGACTTGAAAGACACACTCCTTAACGCTTACACATGGTAAACACCAGAAAACCTATTTTCCCACTGAATTCGTACTTCAAAAAGCACAAATGCCTCTTTTGAACATATCAAAACCCTAAGTGTTTTCAAGCTTATATCCTTTGAATGGGTCAGCCAGAGTTTATTCCCGTAAAGTACTACCACATTACAACTAAGCAAGTTAAAAAAAAAAAAATCTCAAATGCTTCCAGCAACAGTTTTTCTCTCATCTCTGTAAAAACAACAATTAAGAACAGCCAAAGTGGTAGCCAAGGCACTGCAGAAAAACTACCAGACTTCTCCGTCCCCCCTCTTTCTCCCCAGGTCTGCTCACGGCTTGCTTTGAACCCCATTTGCAAAGTAAGTAAGAGAAGTATCAAGCTCTCTGGCGAATTTGTTAAATAATGAACAAAACAGATGAGCCCTTGACAGCTGTCAGGATGCTGGGGATGGAGGAGAACCTACTGAAATGACTAATTTCAGCACAGAGGTGACATTCCCAGATCTGTATTCTCTGGTGGAAATGGCCCAGCTTTCCTATAGTTCACCGGATAATGAAGCTCCAACCAGCACAATTCGTCCCACCTAAGTCAGGAAGACCCAAGAAGCCGAACTGCTAACAGCCACAAATGGGACAGAGCCATGAATAAAGTCAATAAAACAAGGACGCACGCGCAAATGATCAGAAAAAACAGTTATCTGGAAGGAACTTCAAATCCCATGACCAAACTTGTGAAGACAACTCTTTTGTGTGTTTTTTTCCTTCATTCTAATACAAAGTGTTTTGAAAGTAAACCTTTAAAAATGCCCAACAGAAGAAAATAAAAATCAGAGTATAAATCAGTAAATAATATCCCTTGGAGAGTAATTTGGAAACAATGTGAAAATTTTAAACGTCCACACCCTTTGGCTATACTGCTGTTCTCACGGATCCAGCATTGCATATTTACTTGCTACATGCAATTTACAACAGCGAAAAATGAAAAAAATGCTAAGAGTCCACAGATAGAGGGGAATAGTTGTGAACAATGAGACATCCACACCAACAGACAGCATGAAATGCGACAAGGCAAATCTAGACACACTCATAGAGGAAGACGTCCCCAGTTTAAGAGAAAAAAAAAGCAAGCTGCTAAGAATGTTTGGTTCCTTTACGTGTTTAAAACCAAACCGAACCGAGCAAAAATACCCACTAACGAAAAGGGAAGGTAACAGGGAGGGACGGAAAAAGACAGGGAGACAGGGTCAATGTTTGTTTGTATAAGCATAAAAAAAAAGTCTGGCATAACACATACCCAGTCTTTGAAAGTGGTTACCTCTGAAGAATTGTTTTATCCTTTAGAAGGGGGCTAGGAGATAAGGTTTTCTTTTTACTCCCTTTATCATTGTAAAAGTAAAAATCCTAAAATCCACAGCTTCTTAGGTAACCAGTATGTTAATAACCTGGCCTTCCAGGGTTCATCAACCTTTTAAGAGCATTTAGCCAATAAGCCGAACTGTTGAGACTTTAACCCCTCTGCTCATATCATCTCCAAATGTGACTAGCATATTAACATCCTCAAGGCAGCCATTCATCAAAAATATTGACCAGGACAGAGCCAAGAACATCACCGTTCCACAGCAGGCCACTCAAGGCACCTGACAGTATTAATGACCCAAGTATTACACACTGTGTGGCCAAACGCGCCTTTTACGTACATTTGGTTCCATCTGTTAAATAATGAACAAAACAGATGTAACAGATGTACAGAAAATAACCCAGTTACTTTCATGACTTTGGGCATGTTTTTTGACTCTCATCCCCTCTCTGTTATCTGTATAATGAGGTGAAGAAGTCATTTTTATCTATCTCAAAGAATTATTTGGGACATCATCCAGCACATAAGTTCTTCTTTCTTTTTTTAGAGACAGTCTCACTTTGTTGCCCTCAGTAAAGTACTGTAACATCACAGCTCACAGCAACCTCCAACTAACTCTTGGGCTTAGGCCATTCTCTCGCATCAGCCTCCCAAGTAGCTGGGACTACAGGTGCCAGCCACAACGCCCGGCAATTTTTTTGTTGCAGTTTGGCCAGGGCTGGGTTTGAGCCCATCACCCTCGTTATATGGGGCCAGCGCCTTACTGGGTAAGCCACAGGCGCTGCCCGATAAGTTCTTAATAAGTGAACTATGACCATAAGTTTTAGCTACTTTTGTTATACCATTTGCACTCAGCATTGTGATCTGCTGGGAATTACGTGTTCTAGGGCCAGTTTACTCTAACATGAAAGCTGCACCAGTTCTTCTTGCCTGAGTTGTTCGTGCTCTGCACTCAACAGGACACCTGCAAATGACCAAAACCGCTCATCCTTCTAATTTTCTACCCTTGGGTAGGAGAAAAGGGGCACGGCAGTTTATACAAAGGTCCAAAATGGAAGAGAGCTGCCTGCAGTTCTGCTGTTCTTTTGTCAGCCACAGAAAGGGTAGGGGGAACAGCAGCATGCCCGGCACCGTCAAGGTCTTGGTTTGAACCCAAGATCCCCTTCGCCAGGGAACTTTACCTCTAATCTCTTTTTCCCAGTTATAAATTGAGACTAATATTACCTCTGGTTTTAGATTACTTGAGATTCAAATGAAATAATATTTGGAGAAGTTCTCTCGTTAACTTGAAAAGCACTCAGCGGCCACTCAGGGAGTCCATTTGATCACGTCAATGTATATGCTCAATACCAGGATTTTCCAGCCCTAATGTCACATGAAGGTCACCTTTAAAAAACTGTCCTCCCGGGGCAACGCCTGTGGCTCTAAGGAGTAGGGCGCCAGCCCCATATGCCGGAAGTGGCAGGTTCAAACCTAGCCCCGGCCAAAAACAAAACAAAACCAAAAAAAAAAACTGCCCTCCTGTTTTTAGGTACATTAAAAAGGGTTTCAAGAAGGCAACATTAGATCAGAGTCCTAGATTAGAGATTACAACAGAATTCCACAAAACGAGACAGTTCCACACAGGAACACATCTCATACATCAGATCACACGCTTTCCTCTGGGGTTGCAGCTCAAGACACAGAGCACTGCTATAGGTAAAACAGCTGTGGCCGTGAATGAGCAGACTTGGTCACAGGGAGAGGAAACGTGACTGAGGACATGCAGCCCTTTTCCTGGAGCTGCTGGTTGGTTCAGGTCCTCAGGTTGCAAAGGCCGAGTCACTCTGCTGTGGGAACGACTCTGTGAACGACCCCCTCCAGCACCACACACACACACACACACCCCCGGAGCTTGTAGTATGTATTAGTAAGCCTATTTACCAACATAGCTTAAAAAGTTGATCATAATTATGGCTGATGATTTAACTTCATACTAGTCAATAAATTTGGCTCCAATCAGTATATTCAAACCAAACAGCCCCACCAGTAATCCATACAAAGGTTAAAAAAAGAATCCACACCCCCTTTATTTAAACACAGGCACCCAGGGTGAGTGCAGTGGCTCACACCTATAATCCTAGTACTCTGGAGTGCAGAGGCAGGACGATCACTTGAGCTCAGGAGTTCAAAACCAGCATGAGGAAGAGTGCAACCCTGTCACTACTAAAATCAGAAAATCTAGGGGCAGGCCGCAGTAGCTCACACCTGTAATCCCATCAGTTGGGAGGCTAAGGAGGGTTGGATTGCCTGAGCTCACAGTTGGAGACCAGCCTGAGCCAGAGTGAGACCCTGTCTCTAAAAGTAGCCGGGCACTGGCTTGGCGTTTGTAGCAGTGGTTACGGCATCAGCCACATACACTGAAGTTGGTGGGTTCAAATCCGGCCCAGGCCTGCTAACCAACAATGACAACTGCAACAAAAAATAGCTGGGCATTGTGGCGGGCTCCTGTAGTCCCAGGTACTTGGGAGGCTGAGACAAGAGAATCGCTTAAGCCCAAGAGTTTGAGGTTGCTGTGAGCTGTGGCACCACAGTACTCTACCAAGGGTGACAAAGTGAGACTCTACCTCAAAAAAAAGAAAAGAAAGAAAAATCAGCCAGAAGTCATGGTAGATGCCTGTAGTCCCAGCTACTTGAGGCTGAGGCAGGAGAATTGCTTGAACCTAAGAGTTTGAAGTTGCTGTGAGCTAGGCTGATGCCATAGCACTCTATCCTGGGCAAAAAAAGAATGAGACTCAGCCTCAAAAAAAAAAAAAAAAAATCTCTAAAATCAATTAAACTTCATAAGGCCAACAAATTTCAAAATGTCTATGTTTCAAGATATTCAGTAAACAGTGCTAAGGCAATCAGAAATGTATATATTCCATGAATTTAAAAAGGATTTAAGGCAATCTACAAAAGAAAAATATGAGAAGGCCTTTTAACTAGCAAAATTTTTTAAGAGAAAAAATGAACTGCTTATCGAGTTTCAGAGGTATTATCAAAACCCTGAGCCGAAAGCTCTCTAACCACATGAAATTGAGAAGCGCATGTATCCCAGGGCAGGGTGACGTCGGGGACCTCTACAAGGAAGCACTTATCTCTGAGAAACTGACCTATAGGGGAGTTCTCTTCTCCATCCCAATTTTGTCAGGGAACAGGCAGCAAGTCCCACTTCTTAAAATACAGATGCCCCGAAGCCTCTGAACTTTAAGTAAAACCACTGGTGTTTTTTAATTTCATGATAGTTCTTTCTGCTCATATATTCAGCAAAACAAAATCGACAAACCAAAACACCCTCTTCCTGCTTGGTGACACTGCTGTAGACATGACTGAGTTAATCGGAGGGACTCAGAAAAGAAGGTGGGCGTCTCCTCACCCCTTATCCAGAGTCACCCTGGCTCCTCCTTCTCCAGCTCCCCCTAATGAGAACACCACAGTCCAGCTGCCTTACACCTGATGCACCGACCTTTTCTCTTTTCTGTTGCACATTGGAAGAAGAGATGGCTTGGGCTACACAGATACTAAAAAAACCTGATGAGCAAAAGAAAAGGTCTGCATATACTTTTTACCATATCTGACACCTTAATTCCCTGGTGGCCTAGTGGCTAGGATACCATATCTGACACCACAGATAAGTAACACAGGCATCCAATAACCTGCATTTGGCCCACAGGCCACAGGTTAGACACCCCTGTACTACAGTGCCTTACACCTTGCAAGTTTTTCCTTTCGTGATCTGACGTAGAGCGCATAGTGCTTTGACATCACCCCTGTCAACTGCCAGGAATAAAAACTATTCACCAAACAGCAACATGTATTCAATACTTGATTGGCTTAGAGCAGTTTGGGTGTGCTGTCATTAGTTTAATTAATTTAATCCTAGCACAAAAATTCTAATTTTCAGAATGCAAAGATTAACTTAATTTTATTTTTTTGAAATGGCCACGCTCCCTATTTAGAAAGGTTTCTGGAATGGCACCTGTACAGAGTCCCAACTGTGGTCCCACTAGTGCCACCTGGGCACAAATACCAGCTAGAGACTCTCTGGCCACAGTCTACAAATCCCAGATTTTTCCGTTTCTTATCATTTTTAGCAAAATTGATGAATATTACTTAATGTAATTTAAGGAAAAATAACTGAAACTCATTTTTGGACATAAGAAATGAATGGTAAGAGAGACCTGCTATTATTATAAAATTGCCAGTTTGCTCTTGTCATGCAAAATTACTCTTCAATTCAATTGAACATTAATATTCAAATTGAGCATCTTAGAAAATAATGTACCTCACACTGCTTGTATAAATTCCAAAGGATCTGGCCACTGCAGGTGAACTTATTTTATTAGGGATGTTAGCTACAAATTAGGCCTCTAAATCTAAAAGATCAGCATTTTTCAGACTGGTATCTGAGAATACAAGCACACCAGGCATAATCTCCAAAGTGTTTTTTGCTCCAGTCAGCTTGGGCAACTCTGATCCGGACAGAGTTAAGCAGATTTACTTAGAATTTAAAGACACTTTAATGTGCATTCAGAACTTGTAAGGAAGAAAGGAACTCTTTGTGAGTCCCCTCTGTTACCATCCTCCCAAGGTAATGATACCACGTGTCAGTGTGTCTTAGCACATTTCAGTCAAATAGTCCCCTACTTTAAAAAGTTATGGTTGTTTTTGAAAGTATTAAGACTCCCGAGTTCTCTGGGAAAGTATGTAAAAGAAAACAAAGCACTCTAAATCTGGTTAGAGGGGAGATCAACCATGCTGATTTCAGGCAAAGGGAATTTATAAGATCTCTGCTGGAGATGAGGGAAGTAAAAAGCACCACCTACCAATCACAGCAATTCGCTGGGTGAAAATGGCCCTCCAGAAACCCATTATGTGAAAATCCCATCTTGTCATGTCTGCAACGCGCCCCCCCCCCCCCCATATACACACATACATTTAGGTCTTAACCATACTTAGGATGGAGACAGGGTCAATAAATCCAACTAGAAGGAAACCGTGAATCCCAGGCCAAGTCTCTGAGACCACCAGCATCCCCCACTGCCTGGTCACAGTGCATGGTAATGACAGGACATGGGACAGCCCTGGTCAGCCCCCTTCCCCACCGAAACTGTCACCTCTGCTGGGGTGGTAGTCATCACTGACTGAGAACCACTCCCACAGCCTCATAGAGCCAGAAAAGAACTCAAAGGGCTGAGCTGGAAGAATTATATTCTTCCCACCCCCCAACTTACCTTAAACCAAAAAAATAAAAAATAAAAAAGGTGCATCCCTACTTCATTATGGTGTACCTACAATACAAACCACCTAACACAGCTCTTCTCATTCCAGAGGTCCATGGTTACACTGGGGTGTCCACTCAGAGAAAGAGACTAAGCAATCCAAAAATTCAGAACATTCTCGTGTTGAGGACAGGGAACAAGCCCACTCTCACATTACTTCCTCTCTCCTAAAACTCCAAAGCAATGTTGAAGTTCCATGTTTAACAGAAAGTATCTAACTTCTCTTGATTTGACTTCAAGTCCCAGACCTTGCTACGTTAGCATGGAACACAGAGCCCTACAGCTTTATATTCCAGTGTCATGACTTTAATCGTGAATGTCTAAGACAAATTCCCCACCCCCCACCTGAGCTGTTGCACTTACAAGATGCGCAGGGCAAACTCAACCACAGCTGGCTTGACCTCTACAGATTCTGAATGCAAAATATGCAAAATGTTGGTGGAACAGTCAGAATAATGACAGTTTAGTAGCTTCAAAGCACGACTTGGTGTTTTGAAACATTTCAGTCAATTCTGGCAGGACTCATGCCTGGTTCCTTTGGAGGCCCAGCATCAGCAAATTCAGACTAGGTTTTACTTGCAGCAGATGTGAAAGTCAAGATGGCAATTCCCACTTGATTCCTGCACACCGCATTGTATTCAAGTAATTGCTCCCACTCAAGTAATTGCTCCACGTCATCAGTGGCTGCTTCTCTCAAAGGGATCCTCGTTTGGTAAAAATAACTACATAGCATTCTTGATCAGAAATCTGATAACACGAAATGTTTTGAAAGCCACTGCATGCCACAGAAAGGCTAGTTTCCCAGCCTGATAAATAATTTCGACAAGGGAGGAAACTGGCGTCATCTCAAATCAAGTTTAGATTTTAAGGTGCAAGAAACTTCAGATGTTAATATTATTGTATCCCTAAGATAGGAGCATCAGTAACTTCACCATGGAGGAAGTTGAGTTAAAAAATACACAGCATCTAAACTTTGTACAGCCGTCACCCGCTCATAGAGAGCAGACAGAAACAGGGAAGGGAAAGACACAGAGGATCTCTCATGAAAAGTTCTTCTCCTGTCTTGAGAAGGGACTGTTTATTTGCTCGCCTGCTTGTTTTAAGCAGCCCAAGGCAGCATACATCACCATGTCTTATGGGGTTTTCACCATGTTCATGGCTGCAACATAAGGATATGGGAACAGAAGTTTACATATTAATATTTAATTAAGAGGATAATCAAGACTACTATCAAAGTTAAATACTATTAGCCCTCTGTATCTTGGGGTTCCAAATCCTGAGAACACTGTATTTGCAACCCTGAGCTCAGCTGGATCCCTGGATGCAGAACCCACAAATATTGAAGGCGAACTGTGAGACCTGAACATTCTTGGACTTTGAGAAGAGAGGCCTGGAACCAACTGCCCCCCAGAGACTGAGGAACAACCGTACCACACATGATCTGAGCAAATCTAGTGACTGACTCCAGCACCTTTGAACCAATCACTTAAAATGATTTCTGATTTTGGTTCAGTAGCTCAGCAGGTAGGGCGCTGGCCACATATGTGGGAGGTGGTGGGTCTGAACCTGGCCATGGCCTGCCAAACAACGGACAAGTACAACAACAACAAAAAAAAAAACCAGTGTTGTGGAGGGCGCCTGTAGTCCCAACTACTTGGGAGGCTGAGGCAAGACAATCACTTAAGCCAGTGGTTGTCAACGTTCCTGATGCCTTGATGTATTTTCACTGTTGCAAAGGGGTTGTGACCCACAGGTTGAGAACCACTGACTTAAGCCCAAGAGTTGGAGGTTGCTGTGAGCTGTGAAGCTACAGCACTCTACCAAGGACAACAAGGTGAGACTCTGTCTCAAAAAAAACAAAAAAAAGATTCCTGATTTTTTTTTTTTAATCCAACCAGAGGCAGTGCCTGCGGCTCAAAGGAGTAGGGTGCTGACCCCATATGCTGGAGTTGGGGAGGGGAGTCAAACCCAGCCCAGCCCCCCCCCAAAAAAAATCCAACTAGAAAGAATTTATTGAGCACTCCATTGCAACTTCAATTCTAAGTCTATGCTCCATTTCACTGAAAAAGAAGATGAACAAGGAAAATAACTTGTCTTATTTTCAACACAATACACTTAATTTGCAAAGGTGGCTTGTCTAATTTCGTGTGATTTATCCAGGAACCAACAATGTTGATAATCCTATAATGTTCGGCACCAAATATTTCTAGCATAATCACTGAGAAATTTAAGATGCAGAATATAAAAGCATCAAACTGCTAATACTAAAGAGCATCCACTGCTCCTGAGGCTGGATCTAAACTGCTTTTCAATTGATAAAATGCCTCTGCCTCGTAGCCTCCTGTCTAAAGCCTGCTAGGCAGTCGCCCACTGCCAGAACCTCTACTGGCCACAGCATTCCGGATAGAAGGCCCTCAGGAAGGAAGGGGAAGAAGCCAGCTGCTGGGGAGAGTTATGTTGTCATCCCAAGGGACTTGGAGAAATGCACCCTTATATGTGGAAAAACTAAAGCAAGTTTCCTATACATGGTGGCACTGGTTATTTAATAAAGTCATTAAACATTTAGCTCTCATAATGGACTTGAAGATGCCATTTTGGAAAACCCATTTCGGGTTTGTGGATGGTAATTTTAACAGCAAAATTAAAATGATAAATTGCAGTGGGTTTCTCTGACGTGTGTGCTTAGCTTTATGCTTTACGGAGTACAGCGGTCTGCTGCATACCAAAATAAAAGTGACGCGAATCCAGCCCTGGCTGGCTTGAGCACAGCCAGTGTTTATCAGTCAGTCTGGGTGGAGGAAAACAGGCCTTTGCGTAGGTCCACTGATTTTTTTCTTTTTTCTTTTTCTTGAAACTGAGTCTCACCCTTTCGCCCTGAGTAGAGTATGGTGGTATCACAGCTCACACCAACTTCAAATCCTGGGTTCAAGTGATCCTTCTGCCTCAGCCTCCCAAGTAGCTGGGACTACAGTCACCTGCAATGCCTGGCTAGTTTTTCTAAGGGGTCTTGCTTGCTCTTACTCAGGTTGGTCTTGAACTCCGTAGCTCAAGCAACCTAGCGTCCCTGGTCTCCCAGGGTACTGAGATTACAGGTGTGAGCCACCATGCTTGGCAGATCCACTGATTCTTTTTTCTTTTTTTTTTTTAAGAGACAGAGTCGCACTTTGTTGCCCTCAGTAGAGTGCTATGGCATCACAGCTCACAGCAACCTCCAGCTCTTG
>CAUYPK010081407.1:0-12821 GCA_963574355.1 Loris lydekkerianus
GGCTCCCGGCCAAAATGAATGCGGCTCTTTGCCTCTTATCATTATTTTGTATACTGTGGCTCTTTGCCAAGTTTGGACTTTGTTATGCTGCTTCTGAGGAGGGACCTCTGAGGAGAGATCTCTGAGTGCGTAGTCCCGCCCCCAGGGGGGAAACACGTGAAATCAAAGCACCGGTCCATTCTGACTGACACTCATGTAAAGGAACTGCTCCGAGTGGCTACAACTGGATACAAACCTGATTTGCAGAAGATTACTGAAAATGAAAGATGCCAGAAATCCCACTGAGATTATCATCCCATCACTCCAACAAGGTAACAAAAAACACCTGACTGAGCATGTTATATTATGTGTTTAATATATTATTGTTAAAATTATATGCTTTTGTGTGAGTGTTTGTCTGTTTCGGCAGGTCACTGCATGGTGTGGCTCTCTGACTCTCACAGTTTAAAATTTTGGCTCTTTGTGTCGAACTTGTTCGCCACCCCTGTCCTACATCATGTATTTGTTCTTGCATGCAGTCTACATTTTCCAATTAGCCTGTAGTTATTTAAAATTCTCTTGTATAATTCCAATATATGCTTCATAGCTAAGTCTCAGCCTACTAATTGCTTTGACTCTTCAGGATATTTTTTTTTTCTTCATTTTTGCATGCATTGTAATTTTTCTTCTAGCTAAACATTTTTCATTGAGTAAGGAGAACTGAGGGCAATGGTTCTTTATTGTGGGGATTTATGGTAATATTCCTAGGAGTTTAACTGTGTTAATCTTTTCTGAAGCTATAAGTGACAGGGGCCTAAATGCCTCTAGCATGTTTACTTTGTCTCTGTTCTTGACTTTGGAGTTCCCTAATTACTCCTTCTCAGAGGAAGTCTGAAGTTTGTAGTTCTTTTAAGCTACAATCCACTGTTACCATATTGGAGCCCTATCCCACATTTATGATGAGGTGTGGTGTAGGGGAAGCATTGTATATATTTTCATTGAGTGTTAATCTTTTCGTAGGCTGGTGTCCCTAGACTGTGACTCCATAATTGTTGCTCCAATAGTATAGTTTTTCCCCATCTGGTGAGACAGGAAAGATAATGGGGATTAAATTAGAAAAAGAAGACTCTTTCTCCAGGTAGAATAAGGTTCTGGAAAAGTCTTTTTCACTGGAGGGTAAGTTTTCTTACGAAGCAGACTCTGAGAATATTTCATAATTATTACTCTTTTCCTTTCCTGCCAGAGCCAAGAGAGAATTTTTCTTGACTCTTTAACACAAGATCTTGGTTGGGTTTATAAAGTTAAAATGCTCAAAAAACATAAGGTTTACCACAAGACTGTAGCCCCTGAGATTTCTCATTCTTCTAGTTTATACTAAGCCTCCAGCAATTTCTTACAATGACCATTTCAGTGTTCATATCATTTTAAGGCTTCTGCTTCAGGTAGGCAGATATTGGAGGTGATTCTCTGATTCACCTGTCTTTTTAGATGTAGAACTGGCTCTTTCCCCTTGCAACCACAGTTCCTTGAAAAGTCTCAAAAAAGTCATTGATTTTTTAGTTTGTCATAGTTTTTCTTTGCTATAGGAGTGGGAGTAATGACTTTCAAACTCTTGATATGTTGTAGCTAAAACGAAACATCCCTAGAATTTATTTTTTATACATGTAAAGATTAATTATTTGGAAACAAAAATTGAAGAAAATTCATTTCTCGAATGTGTTTTTATTCTTAGCAAAATAATATCTAGAGATATACTGGGAGAGAGAGCAGATTACATTTCATGTTAGATATATAATGGAAAGTAGAGCAAGTTCAGTAGGCTTTCATCATTAGCAGATGAGTTTTCTTATCCCGTAACCACCTTGTTGGATGTCTTCCCACAGCAGAGGTCACCAGCAGCCTTGCCAGGGGTTCAGATGGAGCCATTTTCTCCAAATAAGATGTTTTGCCACTGCACTGGGTCCCTTATGGGATTGTAAAGGGATCACGACTCCCTCTACCCTCAAAATTGAAGTTTTCCATCAAGATCCAAGTTCTTAAAACCAAGGAAGTGAAGGGAGAGCATCAGGAAAAATGCCTAATTAGAATTACTAATTAATCGAGGATGGTTGCTTCACTTCAAAAATCTACTCCCTAAAGATGATTAACAGCCTCCAGATGGTCAAGCATTCAAACAGCTTATTTCCCCAAAATCTTGCTTTGTGGTTTTGTTTTTGATTACTTAGCATAAGAATAACTTTAGTGAAGTCGTTATCAGTTAATCTGGTTAGACCTTAGTCCATAAAGATAGCTTTTAGGTAATGTTAGTAAAATGATTATCAGTTAATCTGGATTAGGTCAATCTGTAGGCCTGCCTGGGGCCAAGGTTTAAGTCATGTGTTTATTGATTAGGTTATGTGTCTATGTAAGCTGAGAAGAAATAAACAAGTTTGCTACTCGCAAAAAAGAAAAAAAAAATCAAAAATCTACTCCCCTTTCATGCTTGATTGACAGCAGCAGTTCTAAAGTTGTGCTTTCTACTGAACTTAGCATATCTTGTAGAGCTTACCTAGTGTTTGGTGCCACTTTTTCCTTTCTTTAGGAACATTTTCCTATCCCTTGTTGCTCAAGGAGACTTGAATTCGATTGTGGTGAAGTGTCAGAAACATATCTGTGGCTGGTGCAGTCAAAAAGGCTGTTGACTTCATTTGATTAATCCAAATTGAGAGACATACTAAAGGAAACCATCATTAAATACCTAATAATTTAAAATGAGATTATTTTCTTAGACATGTTGAGCTACCTGACAGTTTGTGAAGCCATCATTTACCTTCTTCTTATCTCAGTGGATAATTTTAGGTTTAGCTTCTTTCTCCATTAGCTTTATCAGCTTTTATTGACCAATTTTACCTGAGTAACAGCCTAAGACCTCAGAATGGTTTGAAATGCATATTAGCACTGATTTCATCTCCTCTTTTTCTCTCCCTTTGTTCTAGCCATGGGTTTCTTGATGATGTATACAATTTTTTTTAAGATAGAGTCTTGCTCTGTTGCTCAGGCTAGAGTACAATGGAGCCAAGCTCACAGCAACCTCAAACTCCTGGGCTCAAAAAATCCTCCTGCCTCAGCCTCCTGAGTAGCTTGGACAACAGGGTGGACCACTACGCCCAGTTAGTTTTTCTATTTTTAGTAGAAGCGAGGTCTGACTTTTGCTCAGGCTGTCCTCAAATTCCTGAGCTCAAGGGGTCTGCCTGCCTTAGCCTAGAGTGCTAGGAGTATAGGTGTCAGTCACCATGCTGGCCTCTAAATGATTTTAGGACATATTATGCATATTAGCATGCTAGGATCTTTGTATCAGCTGTTCCTCCTGTCTGAAACTTTTTCAGTTCTAATAACTGCATGCACAACTCCCTTATCTTTTCCAAGTTCTTACTGAATTTCTCTTGATAAAATCTTCAACAGCTTACTGTTTACACTGAAGTAAAAACTAACACTGAGGCCCACAATACATGAGTTGGACTAAAAATAGATTTATAATCTAATGATGCTTTTTTCTTCTTGATTATTGCTCTTACTTGCATTTTACTTACTAAAATACTATCTGCTGGGCAAGAGGATTATTTAAAGAGTGCTCTCTTTTATTTTTCTGAAAAGGAATCAATAAGTAAAGAATTAAAAATACATATCTATTTTCCCTAATTTCTGCCTAAGACATCTTTGTATTTGTTTTTACCTTAATAACCTTTTTTAATTTCTAACTTTTCCTTCTGTGGTTTTCCTCATCTCCATTAATTTGATCTTTGTTTTCTTTTTGTCTGGTTCACTTGTCCTTTTCTAAGATGCTAGTAATTTACTGATTTATTTTTGTCATTATGTACTGTTAGTTGCCCTTTGCTAGAACATCAGCTTCAGGGAGCTGCTATCTTTGCATGTTTTGTTCACTGATGTAGCCAGACTATCTAGAATAGTATCTAGTAGGTGCTCATTACATTGTTGTTGAATGAACGAATGGCCAAACCCTTACGTCATGCTAATTCCATATCTCAGGCCCTGTGCTGGAGAAAATGATGATCAGGAATTCATTGCACTTCATAAACAGACCAGAGAGATGCATAAAAGTATATTGTGGTATGTTGAAGAAGAAGTGCTGCATATCCGAAGTAGAGCTATAGCATTACAAATTGTTCAAGGATAAAATTTGGAGAAATGTTCCCAGAAAGAACAGTCAAAAAGTTTTGATGAGCTTGTGCAACATGATGGAGCAACACACAACATGAATTGTTTCTGGATTAATAGAGATCAGGAATGCAGGGAAATAAATTTAGGAACTGAAGACAGAGATTCATTTCTACTTATATAAAATATAAATTACTGGTGTTATATTCAGGGGTGGGTGTTAAATATGATTATATAAATCCAGAGTATGAGAGAAAGATTTGAGCTGCAGGTATCCATCTGAAGTTCATTACTATGGAGGAGATAACTGAAGTTACACTTTGGATGAGATTTTCAGAGAGGGGTAAAGAGGACAGAGATACGCAAAGAAAGATTAAACTGCTCATGGAGAAGAGCAATGTAAGGGGCTGGTGAAGTGAGTGAAAGGAGTGGGATGGTGAATTTAGAAATATAAGAGGAAAATCAGACATCAAAGAAGAAAATAAATTTTCAGAAAGGAGCAGGTAATAATAACAAACATTTCAGAGACATGTACACACAATAGAGAGATAAAATAGGACAAAAAATTTAACTAAAATGGAAATTTAGAATTCAGATATCCCAGTTAAAAAATTACCTGTGTTTGAAAGATATGTGTGCTTATACTTTGGGCGACAAAGATTGCGAGTAATGAAAAGATAATTGATTGTAGTTCAGGAAATTGAGTCCTGAAAGTTCCATTTTTCTCTATTGCAATATCACATAGTTCTTATTTAATTTGGGAAGGCTTTAGGGAGGGTATATATTCATGCACTGTCTGTTGATGGACTCATAGGAGGAAGAAAGCATATTCCTTGATGTTTTGGACACATATGAGAGGCAGGGATAGAATGAAAGCTGCAAAGGCAGATAGGGCAGAGGAAGTTTCGTGGTTTATGACAGACTTGTGAAGTGCACCAGAAGTGGAACATATTGGGAAACCATCAAAGAGCCTTAAAGGAATGTTAATAAAATCAGATGGGCGAGCACATAAAAACAAACCCTTGCTAAAACTGTGAGATGGCTGGCCTTAAAGGTAGGACACACGGCCTTCTTGGTTGCATCTTCAGAACCCAACGTATTTTCTTAAGTATTGTGTGTGCTTAATGAATAGTACCTGACCAAGAGCACATGTCTGTCTCAGTAATATCGCAGGCAGTGGGAACAACATTGCACACGTTCTGAGGCGTAAAAAGTTCTGGCATGTTGAGAGCCTGCAGACGATGATGGTGGAGGGTGAAGCCTTGGTTTTATAAAGGAGACCATAATGCTAACATATTAAGCCTTGAAGGAAATGGGAGGGACTTTAAAACAAAGAGTTGTGTTAGATTTGTATTCTGGAAAGATGGTTGGGGTGTTGAGCTGGATGTATCAACTTCCAAGGGAAGGTCACAAGCAGAGGAACCTACAAAGTTAATGAAAAGGCAGATGAAATATGCGAGTCAGTGCAAAAGAGAGACACAGATTCAATTAAAAAGTACAGCAATGTCATGTAACACCCCCAAAGTAGCTACTGGATTTGGGAGTCATTTCATGACTCCCAAATTCCTTATAAGATGAAGGCTAAATTCCGTCTTTAATGGGGGCTTATGCTCCTGCATGACTTGTACTTATCTGTTGGACCATATTTCTTTTCTATTTTTTATGCTGTGGTTATGCTAGCCATTCAGATCTTTTGTCGTCTTTGCTCTACTTTTGGAGAGCAGGAGCCAGATTAGCAGAAGAGGGAAAGGAGGGTCAGAAAGCAGAGCAGCAGTTCTCAACCCCTTCGTAACAATGAAAATACATCCTGCATATCAGATATTTACATTACGATTCATAACAGTAGCAAAATTTCAGTTATGAAGTAGCAATGAAAATAATTTTATGGTTGGGGGTCACCAAAAAATGAGGAACTTTATTAAAGGGTTGCAGCATTAGGAGACATTAGGAAGGTTGAGAACCACTGAGGTAGAGGAAGTGAGTTTATAAAATGATTTCTAAGAGCTTGGTTGGGAAGGAAAGTTGGACAGGCCAAAAAAAAAAAAAAAAAATCATAGGATTAAAAATTTTTTTTTATGTGTTCAAAAGAACAAAGACTTGATATGTTTACATAATCTGTAGAGAGAAAGAGCTTTAAAATATGAGAGAGAAGAGTAAGAAAATTTTGCTTGACAAAAAGGAAAATCAACCAGGATACAGGTGCAGGGGTTGAGTAACCCTAGATAGCAGGGGGAGCAGCTGATTCTCTGAAGAAGGAGGACAGAAAGCATGTATGGTTGTGGAGGGAGATGCATCTTTAGATGGAGTTAAGAAGCAGAGCACTGAAAGAGAAAGGTTGTTGTTGGCCGGAAAGGAAGACGTGCATTAGTAAAACTGATTACTGATTAGTAACACTGCAATTTTCTGAAACAATGGTCAAGGGCTTACTGTTTAGATTGAACTAAAAACTACCACTGAGGCCCATGCATGAGTTGGACTAAAAAGAGACTGAGAAGCCAAGGGTGCTTTTCTCTTCTTGACTATTAACTCTTACTTGCATTTTTCTTATTAAAATAACATCTTTTGCTGGGCAAAAGGATTATTTATAGAGTGTTCTGTTTTATTTTCCTGAAGATGCATCAATAAATAAAGAATTAAAAACGCACATCTATAACTTCTTTCTAATTTCTCCCTCTTCAAGAAATTCTTTTATTTGTCTGTAACATCATCATCCCTAAAATTGTTCTCATTTGCGATTACCTTACAGCATTACATAACTGTATTATTACTGCCTTTAAGAAAACCGGCGCCATATACTGAGGGTGGCAGGTTCAAACCTGGCCCTGGCCAAACTGCAACAAAAAATAGCTGAGCGTTGTGGCAGATGCCTGTAGTCCCAGCTACTCAGGAGGCTGAGGCAGGAGAATCGCCTAAGCCTAAGAGCTGGAGGTTGCTGTGGGCTGTGATGCCACAGCATTCTACCAAGGTCAACAAAGTGAGATGATCACGTTTGATGCGTTTTAGAAAACGTCTAATCTATCATTTCATAGTCACCAGTCTATTGGTAAGAACAAATGAAGAAATGTTCACCACTGTAGCATGCTGTGAAAAAGAAGAAACAAAGTTGGAGAAAATGCCTCACGTGTTAAAAGTCACTCAATAAAGGCTAGAGGCATCCCAATTTGTGTTGGAAGCCGGGCCAAATTAAGACCCTGCCTCTGACACAGTTTCGTTCCCCTGTGACTTTGGGCTGTGTCCTGGATGCGTCAGCACTCTTGGCTGTGGGCTCTGCTGTCCCAGCGCAGACATTAGCAGAGCTTGGCAGGCACAACCTTCAGATTGGCAGGGACTGTGAACAGTGGTGCCACCTCAAGAGGCTCAGAGGTGCTCCCAGCAGAGGGCCTTGGAGGCACCGCTCCTGCTGCTGGCACAACAGACACCCACAGAGGGGTGAATGACTGACACCGTATTATCTGCAGATTCATACGATAGAGCAGGGAGACATCTCCATGGCTTCCCAGACGCATTATGGAAGACATAGAGGTGAATGGTTAGGCTAATAAAAAAGCAGAGGCGAGAAATAGCGGGCCAAATTTTGGTCCCCAAGTGAGAGGACCAGTGAAACAGCTTCATATTCCTAGGCCTGACACCCTCTTTTTATTCCTTTCCTTCTCCTGAGATCTTACCTACCTCTGCTACTGCTGCTGCAAACACGACAATAGCACTCGTCCGTTTCGTAGCATGCACACCTACTACGTGCTGCTAAATACTTAATTGTTTTATCTGAATCATTTCAGCCTCAAAAATGTTAACCATAAGATAGGGAATATTTTAATTTTATAGGTTGAGGATATTGTAAAATGGAAACTTAGAGTGATACATTTTAGAAGCCACAGTTCCTGGCTTTGGAGACAGGACTTAATGCTGCATTATTAGAATCATTCTGCCCTTGGTGCTGAAATGACTTTTACCCCTTAATTTAGGTGCAATCTTGCACCTCCACAGACTCCTTTGAGTATAGCAATCTTATGAGGAAAGTCCTACATGGGCTAATACTCTGTCAGAGAAGCTTCATTTTTTTTTTTCTATTTTTGTCTGTGAGTAAGAAAATGTGATTTCATCTATTTCAATACTAACACATTGTATTGGAAGCTGAGGTTGCATATGAAATTATAGTAGAATAATTATAGCAAAAGATACGTTTATGCTGCCATAGAATATTGGGAGTTTGATTATTTTGACTTGAATATGTCATTGCACTTAAGCTATCTCTGAAGAAAATAATAACCCCAATTACTCAATATTCATAGTTTTGTTTTATGACCCCAACTACTCAATTTTCATAGTTTTGTGTGTTTATCAAATAAATTTAAGGAGATTTACTATCTCTTAAATAGACTTTTATTTAATTTTTACTGTTATTATGATACATTTTTCAGATTTTAGATACCTTTTCAGAGCTTTGCCCTATAAAAGTTACCCTTCTGGTATAGGTCATTGATTATTAGCACTGAGAAACAGGCTGGTTACTCATGCAAGAATAAGTGGTAGTATTGTATTTAACACAGGAAATCAAATAAATTTTGATTTTACTTTAATTTAAAAATAACCCTTTTTGGATATTACTATTGATTATACATTTCTGAGTTTAACGAATTAAGAATAACCTAAAATCAAAGCTTTGCCATGGTAAATATCGTTTGGATTTCCCATTGAATGAATTGTAGGCACTTTATAAACAGTGTCATTTTCGATTTTTTTCCTAAATAAAATCAAAATATTCCCACTATTATTGAAACTTTGAAAGAGGAGATAATACTATAATTTCCTTTAAAAAGCATTTGATCTCTGAAAAGCTAAGTGAGCAGAAGAGTATCTTTCTTATCACTCTTTAAAAGAAAACTATCCAGATATTGCAAGGAGAGATTGGTTTGGCCAACAGAGAGGGACAATCAAAAAATGCAGGTTTGTAGATTACAAAGCCTTATGACAGAGTCAGCAAGAAAACTCAAGTCCATTTGAATAATATCCCCCCCCCTTAATAAACACTTGTCCCTGCTCCCAGCCTAACTAGAGGATGTCAAGTTACAAAAGGGCAGAGCAATAATTAGAACCTTTTTTGCTTACTCTACTATGTTTCCAATGACCAGCTTGTGTCCACCGAGTATCCTGTCCTCTGCTGATCACCCACCTCAGTTCCATTCAGGACTCAGACGTCAATCCTCTTGTCTTCTAGTTCTCAGATTTATCACTCACTTCTGGGTCTATATCTTGACTAATAAGAATACTGATGACGGTGCGCGGTGCCTGTGGCTCAATGGATAAGGTGCTGGCCCCATATGCTGGAGGTGGCAGGTTCAAAGCCAGCCCAGGCCAAAAAACTGCAAAAAATAAAAAATAAAATAATAATAATGATGGTAATAAAATCAGTAGCTTCTTTTTAGCTAATGCCTCCCAGGTGCTAGCCATTGTTTTAAGCACTTGGAATTTATTAATTTATTTACATTTCACAAAGCCCTCAATTTACAGATTAGCAAATCATGGCACAGAGAAGTTCAGTAATTTGCCCAAAGTACCAAGTTAATGACGAGGGCAGGGGATCTGAGATCTAGGCCCACGTCTGTACTCAGTACACCAGACTTCCTTTTAGGGTTTTTGCCTTGTCTTTTCTGGCTTAGCCTGAGGCTCCTCTGTCATGAGCTGTTCTCATGCTAAGCTCCTAGTGATGTTGTCAGGAGTCTGACAATCCCAGAACAACTTTCCTCATTCCCCCTCCCTGCCTTAAAGAAGAGACGTGAAACCACAAAATCTATGCCAACTCCCCAAAACTCAGTGTGATTTGAGCAAGCTGTGACAATGGTTGCTTTTAAATGATGTGTGATTTGTGATATACATGTGACAATATGTATCACACGTGTGATAATAAAAATAAAAAATTGAATAATGTAATTAATACCAGGGTTTCCTTATTTGTTACAAGTCTGACTACATTTATATTCCCAAAGCCAAATATAGGAAATAAATCTTAAAGACTTTAAATCAACAATCTTAAAGACTTTAAGTCAACTCTGTGTGTGTGTGTGTGATAGAGATATATACATCTGTGAAAATCACTTATTCTGCAAATAATCATGAGATTTTTTACTCTGTTCAAGGTGCTGTGCTAAACAAATGGGTTCTTGTTAAAAAGCTTAGAATCTTGGCAGAGACATGAGTTCACATAAAATAAGTTACAAAGTTTAGAAGAAGGACATTTAATTCTAGTAAGGTTGCAAGGAATATGCTTAGGCAATATTTTGGAACAGTATTTATTCCATAATTGAAGACAACGTTACTATTACTTCCTTTGAAAATTGAATAGAACATCTGTCAATGATGAGCTATTAGCAGTACTAAAATTTAATAGTATTCAATTTGTAGTCAGAGCTAATTGTAAATTGAAAGTAAATAAGGAATCTTTTAAATAAAAGCCATAAATCCACACACTGAAGGGACATAAAGAGATGAAATGATGATTGCTTTATTTTTTGAGAATATAGTTCTTACATATGGAAAATCTCTATAAATAATTATATAAAGTAGTCATATTATTGTATTTGGTAAACTTATTCTATAATTTTTTTCTTTCTTATTTTTGTTCCTATCACATAAATGCATAGGTTTCTTTCATGACAATGCCCCATTTTAATATTTCTTATTCTATCCTTGGACAAGCTCTAGTTTTGGCTCTGGTGTTATCTGCATCAGACAATTCTTTACATGGATGAATCTCTTTATTTTTTTCAGTTTTACCTACATCCCAAATTTAGACTAATTCTGTGATTCCCTAGATGGTATGTATAAAAGTCAAAGGCGTTCTTTTTTTTTTCTTTTTTTTTCTTTTTTTACTTTTAGTGTGAACATTCACTCATATTTTCTGGAACAGGAAGAAGTCTGGAAATGTATGTCTGAAAAAAATTGTTTTGTTTGTTCTGATTATTCTATTTCTGAACTAGTGGGTTATTTAACCATG
Source organism: Loris lydekkerianus (assembly GCA_963574355.1). Lineage (NCBI taxonomy): Eukaryota > Metazoa > Chordata > Mammalia > Primates > Lorisidae > Loris > Loris lydekkerianus. Next base: position 11,126 of record CAUYPK010081407.1, read on the forward strand.
AGGACATTTTCCCATTAGAAGTTTTTTTTTTTTTGTTTTTTTTTTTGAGAGAGAGTCTCACTTTGTCACCCTTGGTAAAGTGCAGTGGTGTCACAGCTCACAGCAACCTCTAGCTTGGGCTCAAGTGATTCTATTGCCTCAGCCTCCCGAGTAGCTGGGACTACAGGTGCCTGCCACAACACCCAGCCCTTTTTTTGTTGCAGTTTGGCAGGGATCAGGTTCAAACCCCCCACCCTCAGTATACAGGGCCCGCACCCTACTCTCTGAGCCACATGTGACCCCTGGCTCTTTTTAATGTTCATGGGGAATAGATAGTAAATAGCTCAGGCCTGATATATGGGAGGAGCCCACTGAATGTTTGTGAATGATCAATGTGTCAACCACATCACTATTCCAAGCCTTTGAATACCTTGATAATACTATATGTGTTTGCATAATCAAATAATTTAACCAGGCTCGGCACCTGTGGCTCAAGCGGCTAAGGTGCCACCCACACACACCTGAGCTGGCGGGTTCGAATCCAGCCCAGGCCGGCCAAACAACAATGATGGCTGCAACCAAAAAAATAGCTGGGCGTTGTGGTGTGCACCTGTAGTCCCAGCTACTTGGGAGGCAAAGGCAGAGGCAGAGGCAGGAGACTCACCTGGGCCCAGGAGTTAGAGGTTACTGTGAGCTTTGATGCCACAGCACTCTACTCAGGGCAGCAGCTTGAGACTCTGTCTCAAAAAAAAAAAAAAAAAATTAAACATATTAATATTTTGTTTAGTTTTACATGTTTTCATACTTAAGTACTTAAAATCATACCCTGTGTATTATACAGGGTTGCCCTAAAGTTTGTGTGCAATTTAAATAGTTACAACTATTTAAAAGTAGTAAAAACAGTTACAACTATTTAAGTTGCCCATGAACTTTATGGCCACCCTGTATATGTATCCATCCTAGTGTTAAAGTCTTCTGCAGTTGTATTTTATCTTTTTCTTTTTTTCTTTCTTTTTTTTTTTTTTTTTGGTGCTATCAATAAATAAGCAAAAGATTCTCTAAGGTCTTGTGTTAGTGCCTGCGTGTGCTCACCCATGTCTGCATTCTGACCTCCTTCTTAAGCACTGCACCGATACTGTATTTCTCAGGCTCATCTGCAACTACACGGGTCTGTGTATTCACCTTCCTGTCCATGCAGTGGACGTGATGCATGCCCCTTCTCGGTTTATTTCCAGAAATCTCCTCTTGCTCATCTTTTGTATTTCCTAGCCAGAAATTCTTCACAATTGGCATTGTCATCCCCAACCATGGCAGGGGATCATAGATGTGAGATCTAACTGTTGGGGAGCCCTGTTACAGCATGGCAAAAATCTGCAAAGTCTGTTGCCAGTGATAACTTGGAAAGCAGAACTTCTCCGTACTGAGCTTTCGGCTCAAGAGGAAAAGGAGAGGAAATGAAAATGTTCATACTGGGAGCTGTCATTAGCTGCCTTTGGAAAGGTATTATGACAAAGAGATGTTAAGGGCAAACACAACAGGCTAAAACCAATCTAAACATTTGGGACTCCAAAAGGGTGGAAATGTCGAGTACTTTTAGAACTCATAAGTAAGAAAATGCCAGGAAGGCTATGTTAACTAGTGTGATGAAAATGTGTCAAACGGTCTATGAAACCAGTGTATGGTGCCCCATGATCGCATTAATGTACACAGCTATGAT